>PVJL010004080.1:0-40000 GCA_004026885.1 Lyroderma lyra
ATTATACATCAAGTTGACAATGCACTGTAGAATTGTATGCCTGAAACCTATGTAATCCTTGCTAACAGATGTCACCCCAATAAAAAAAATAAAAAATAAATTAAAAAAAAAAAGAAAAGGAAAAAAAAACACACAAAAAAACCAAGGTACTGAGGACAGGCATGATGGAGTGAGTCTACCAAGTGTGCTGGGTTACGAAGGCTGATGTGAACACCACAGACTTGGGGCTTAGCCAATAGAAATTAATTTTCTCATGATTCTGGCAGTAAGAAGTCAGGCATCGAGATGTTGGCAGGCCGGTTTCTTCCAGCTCTGCTGGTTTGCAGACAGCCATCTCCTTGCTGTGGTCTTCCCTCTCTGTCCTAATCTATTCCTATAAGGATTCGTCAGATTGGATTAGGGCCTACCTTCGTGACCTCATTTTAAATTAATTACTGCTTTAAAAATTCTATCTTTAAATACATTGTGAGATATTAGGAGTTAGGACATCAACACATGAATTTTGGGGGAAACACAATTCAGGCTGTAACACTTATTGTTAGAGACAAAACCAGTTAATATCCTAATAGGGCAGGAAAACTGTAACTTTCAGTGTAACTTTTTTTACAAGACAGAAATCTTTGCAAATCTGCTAGACAAAAATCTACAATTAAAAATCCAGGCCATAATCAGTAGTAATTATTATTTCAAGAAAAGGCACATGCCCTAGAGAATCAAGTGTTAAGCAGCCCAAAATGATATAGAAAGAAACTGCACCCTTTTATTGTAATCTAACCTTGCATAGCTTTTTTCTTTTTGCATTTAATAAATACAACAAAACATGACATCAGACAAACAATAATACAAGAGGTTAGGAAACCAGTGATATACTCGTACCATATGTATTAGAGAAATTGTCAGTCTTAAATTATACCCAATGGAATTTCTCCAAGATTAGGTTATGTGCAAAATTCATTTCATACATTAAAACTATTTTATTGGCTCTTTCAATTTATACATGAAAAGCCACAATAAAACATAATAAATTGATAAGTATTCATGCATTAATTTAGTCACAGGTTTAAACATTGTACTGTGGAAAAAATGGATTTGAGAAATTAATATTAATTTTTCCCATAGATGTTTAAATTTATAAGAGCTATTTTCACATGAATAATTAACATATCTATTACAAATGCCTCTGCCATAAATAACAATAAGTTCAACTGAAACTCGACTCTGAAATGCTTTCTTAGCTATTAACTATTGCTGGTTTAAATTGACCTTTGTGTCACCTTAATGCTTGACATACACTCCCCAGCACTCAGTCACCTCTGGGTTCCCCAAATTATGTCAAATGAATGAGGTATCATTGCTTCTCTCTTGGCATATAAATGAAGAATATTCTATTCATTTTTGGAAAACTTCAATCACATACTTTCCCCCCCTCAATAGTAAGTAATAGCTTTCTAGTTATTATTATAAAGATAATATATTTTATTATTAAACAAACAGGAAATTGGATGTCTGCCCATTTCTTCATATCCCAGTCAACAGTGGACATGTGTGGTTTGTTTTTGAAGTTGATTTAAAAAGACACATTGCTAATCCAATCAGTTTTTTTCCCTCATTGCTATTTTAATTTTTATTTCTTTGATTTTTAGTACTTATTTTTCTTTTTCATGTTTCATGGCTTTTGAATTTCTTTTGTGATTTAATTAATTGTAGTATTTATCAGCTTTTCTGTTAGGGTGCTTGGTGTTTTTTCTTATTGGTTGTTAGAGCCCTTCCTACGATAAAGATCATAATTTGGATGTTAATAATTTCAGCTGGATATTTTGCAAATACTTCCCTCTGCCTTTCAATTAATTAATTAACTAATTAATTCATTCCTATATTTTACAGTAGATCTTTGAAAATGTAATTTGTGATATACACTTTTGCAGCTGATATTTTAAAAAATAATTTCTTAGAAGGTAGGGTCTGCTGTAATACCTTTATCAATATTCTGGATATTATGACAGTTGGGTGATTATTAAGCAGCAACAAGTAGGTATATAAGAAAAAACTAATTACACAGTAATGAACAATAGCAGAAAAACAATGACCCTACCAGAAAGACAAAAGATTGAATATTTTCCAACAATGTATTTAAAGGAGAAGTAAAAAATCTACATTTAATGCAATGAGTAATGGAATATAACAGTAAGTTATATTCTGGATTTTTTTTCATGAGTGTAATTGATCGTTAAATAGTTTAAGGCCTGAGGAAAAAATAATGAAAAGCTTTGGAAAGGAGGATCATTTTGTTCCAAAATGCATGAAGCTCTTTGATAATACAGTGTAGTTGGGGAAATGCCAGGATTTGAGATCTAGTCACAGAACAAAGCTGAAGTATTTTATGTCATGAAATGAAATAAAAAATTTTAAAGGATAATTGCAGCAACTTTACAGCTATTTTGCAGAAGATCAGTTACAACCACAGATCTGCAGCTGTGACTAGAAATTATCTGGGTTCCTGTCATGAGATGAGAAAACAAAGGAGAGTTCTGAGTTGATACAAACCCAAGTCTACCGCCAAGAATAATTTAAGAACTTCAGCTATAAAAGATTAGCAAGCTATCTTTAAAAGAGTGTGAAATAGAGTGTGTTTGTAGCCTTAAAAAAAACAACAGATTTTTGAAAAGATAAAACATATTATACTGCAGTTGCTATATTCCCCAAGAGCCTTGTGAAAACTATGCAGCCACCTCCAATGTCAGGTGCTCCTCAAATGCAACCCCAACTCCCATCCAAGCCTCCCCCTGAGGTCTTGGTTAGTTTAGATTTTCCTGTCCTGATATCCACACCAGAAAGCCTCAAGTTACCCTGGGTTTCCTCCCTTCCTCCTTCACTGCCTTATATCCAAATGGTGGACAGATGACATTCCTTTTCCCTGGGAGCTTTCCTAACCCCGGGTGGGAAGCTCTCAACTGTGTTTCTAAAAGAAAGGGGCTTTTTCTGTGATCGAGCTTATCGCAGCTGCTTTGTCTTTATGGTTCATGTACATGCCTGGCACAGATAGGTGCTCACAATGGTTTCCTGAATTGAAATAACTCCGTGAAGGCCAGTCATCCATATGATGTATTCATTATGGGTGAAATGAGTCTGACTGCTGGTTTATCATTGCAGCTCCTTAATCCTTATGGATTCCATTGCTATAACTTTTATGATGATTCTTCTCTGACCCAGGATTCACGGGGTTGTTTTGCAGCTGTTAGTAACTGCCTACGAAATTCCAGACTGTATTCCCAGGCTTGTAAATTAAGAGGCCACTGTGCTCACATTTTATTTCCAAATAAAAGAGCCACTTATGATGCCAGGCATTTAGTAACCTTTAGGAGAAATATTTCTGAAAGTCAATTGCATGCATCTTGTGAGTGACAAAATGAGAAATATGTTGCTTTTTTTAAAATTCATTTTTATTGATAGACTTTTTGGGGTGACATCTGTTAGCAGGAATTACGTAGGTTTCAGGCATACAATTCCACAGTGCATTGTCAGCTTGTTGTATAATAATGTCACCACCTAATGTGACTTCTCTTTCCATCACCCTATATCTAGCTTCCCCTCCCTCCTCTCCCACCTGCTTCCCTTTCTCCCCTTCCTATCCCCCTCGTCCCCAAATAACATTAAACTATTGATTGTGTCCGTGGGTTATTTGTTTGTTTGTTCATTGCTTTTTTTAAAAAGAGAATTCTTCTTTTTAGTTTATTTGCAGACGCAGCTTTCACATAATTTTACAAGTGCACTTTAAATATGTCTGTGCTGCACATACCGAAATAATGTTACTGGAGGTAAGTTTGAAAACAAGCTGCTGGAGCTAGGAGGCTAAGCCCTCTGTCACCTCTGAAGAAAATTTGACTAATTCAACTCTCAGAACCAATAGGCTCCTAGGTGGATGGTAAGGCTGGATAGACAGGTGATCATGAGAAATACACAGCCCACCTCAAGTCATTCCTGAGGGCAGGGTCTTCATCCTAGAATATTCCAGAATATTATCCACAAAAGACCACTGAAGCAGTTTACTGTTTTTGAGATATGCACAGACTCCTTTTCAAACAGAGGCTGTTCTGTGCTCATTTTCTTGGGGTTGGACATGATCCATTAGGCAACGAAGAGGTTTCCTGGTTTTGGGTTCAGGCAAAATTATTTGGGAGAAGTAGCAACAATAAGAATGCTAATTAAAACCACAATGAACTATCACCTCATACCTGTCAGAATGACCATCATCAATAAATCAACAAGCAACAAGTGTTGGTCAGGATGTGGCAAAAGGAAAACCCTTGTGCACTTTTGGTGGGATTGCAAATTGGTGCAGCCTCTATGGAAAGCAGTATGAAGTTTTCTTCAGAAAAATTAAAAACAGGGAGTTCCCTGGTGGCCTAGGCGCTCTCAACACTGCTCCCTAGTTTCGATTCCCAGCCAGGGAACTACCTCCTGCTCCAAAAAAAAAAAAAGGAAACCCTCTTTCAATCCCCACTCAGGGAACCAACCAAAAAAAAAAAAAAAAGAAAAAAAAGAAAAGAAACCCTCTCAACTGGTCACTCCCATGTAAAAAATTAAAAACAGAACTACCATGTGACCGAGCAATTCTACTTCTAAATATTAATCTGAAGAAATCTAAAACACTAATTGTAAAAGACATATGCACCCCTATGTGCACTGCAGTATTATTTACAATAGTCAAGGTATGGAAACAACCTAGATGTCCCCCTACAGATGAATGGATAAAGATGTGGTACAACCAGAGAGTGCCAAACAAATGTATACACATTTTAAGAAAAGAAAACAACTGTATTAAAATTATAATAATACATACTGATAACAAAAGATGAATACAAATCACATTTCACTTATGTAGCTACGAGAGGTGCTCATAGTGGTTACCATGAGAGTTCAGACACCTCTGATTATGGTGAACTACTGCTTGAGCAACATTGACCAAAATGTCCCCTTGTATCGCTGCACATTGCCATTTCAATTTTTTCCTGAAGTACCAGTGTAGCCAGTTTTCTACAGTACACCACATCTTTTAAGGTCCCCATAGGTAGAAGTCAAGGGGTGTTCATTCAGGAGAATGTGGGAGAAATTCAAACAAATTCTGGAATTTCAAATACCATTTCAAATGGTCTTGCTCTCGTCCAATGACAACCGTGCTTCCCCCATTTTCTCTGACTGTCCTGTTTGTTACATGACACTAGCATTCATTTGATTAGTGCCATCGTTTAAGCAAACGTCATGCTGCACACTGCTACTGTAATTCAATTCCAATTCAAAAAGTAATACATAGATAACATCTCTTAAAATGTGTAAGCGTTTTTCAGCACCCCAGCATAAACCATGGAATATTACTCAGCCATAAAAAAGAATGAAATCTTGCTATTTGTGACAACATGGATGGACCTGGAGGTACTATACTAAGTGAAGTAAGTCAGACAGAGAAAGACAAATGTCATATGATTTCACTTCTAAATGATCTATTTAAAATACGTACCACTACAGAGAGCAGAGAGTAGATTAGTGGTTGCTGGAACCTGGAGAGAGGGGAAATGGGGCGTGACTGCTAATGGCTAAGGAGTTTTACGTTGGATTATTGCAAACATTTTGCAAGTAGGTAGAGGTGGTGGTTGCACAACATTGTGAATGTACTAAATGCCACTGAATTGTTCACTTTAAAATAGTTAAAATGGCACATTTTATGTTTTGTGAGCTTTACTACAATAAAAAAGTGCCAAAGCTCATAGATGGCTTGATCTGCAACATTTAATGCGAACCATCGAAAGCTGTGGTGGGCTGCCATGACAGGCAGCTAACTGCAAGAGTTTTATTTAAAATAAACAGAAACAGATTTTCTTCCAAAGACTAAAATAAGCACTGAAGGAATTCTTGTTGCCAGGGAGGGAGGTTCTTTGAGATCTCTGTGAGAAGAGGCACAGGGGGGTTGAGGGAGCTTTACATCAAATGATGAAATGGGGACCAAGCACAGTTTGGCAAGAACAGGCACCACCAACAACTATAGGGGCCGGCGGGCTAGAACATGTTTTTCAGAACATGGTCCCTGACCAGCAACTGCAGCATCTCCAGAACTTGTTAAAAAGGTAAATTCCCTGGGTCCCCCCTCAGACTTTCTGAGTTTGAAATTCAGGAGGTGGGGCTCAGCAAACTGAGTGTTCGCAAACCCTCCAGGTAGTGTTGATGCACACGCAAGTTTGAGAACCACTGGGTGGAAGGAGTTTCAGGTGCCTGCTGGTGCTGGGAGCCTGCATCCTGGGCCCACAGAGCAGCTGGTTTCACCTGGGGGAGGCTCGGAGGGCCACGGGCCGATGCTGGGCCGATAGAACCCCCAGGCCTGTAACTAACGGGCCCTGCACGGGCCCATCTGCGAGGACCAGGCCCTCGGGGCCTCTCAGGGGCAGGCACCCACACCCCCCCTTTCTCCTTTGTCCCGGTAGGCCCTGTTTCTCCCAAGTTCTCCTCCCACCTCACCACCTCCTTTCAACCTGAGGAAAAGGCTTCCCATTCCCCTTTCTTACCTCCCTTCCTTTCTTTACTTCTGCTTTATCCTCACAACAGGCCAAGGTACGAGACCCTCCTCCCTCACAGCTGCGTCTTCACACACCCCCAGAAAGCAGGTGCATGCTGGTGGTCCCCGCTTCTCGGGGTAACGAGGCTGCCACGTGACCAGGCTGGAGTACTGTATTCTTCCTGTAAACGGTCTTTTATGAACTGATGGAGTCACTTCAAACGACCCCATCTGAGCATCTCACTGTTCCTGGCCAGGACTCTGACACAAAGCCATTTTCAACGATGTATCATTTTCCTTTAATGCCACACAAAAAGGGACAGAAATGTGTGGGGACGTGTAAACTACGTAACTTACAAGATCCTAATAGTTAATAGTACATTAAAATAAATGTAAGTAAATGCAAATAAACCGGCCTCTGAACTCATTTGACAAAGTTATCTTAACAACAATCCAATGAAGGCCACCAAAAAAAAAAAAAAAAAAAAAGAAAAGAAAAGCCAAGGTTATTCGTGGCCATTCAGACCTGCAGGGAAGGAGGCCCAGGAGCTGCTATTTGGTCATCCTCTGTCACTTGCTATTTGGCAAAGAACATAGGAGGGTCCTGGCTCCCAAGGCAAGGACAAAACAGGGTCCAATTAACTCGATGCCCTAGATGCCCAGGCTTTCCACAGAACAGAAAATAGAACCCACGTTGCTCTGTAGGGACCACCCAAACAAACATGGCACTTAATTAGATTGGGGGGTGCTTTTATAATTGGGAGAGTAGGGGGAGAGGGGACAATTGGGAGGCGCAGCTGAGCCTAGTCCAGGCACCAGCTCCTCCCAGGGGGCAATACGCAGAAGTAGGGGTTCAGTGTCCACCTCATTCGCCTCTGCTGAGGGACACAGTTGTGCACCCAGGCACAGCTGGCAGGTCCCAGCAGAGCAGGACTTTAGATACCTCTTGGAACCAACCGTGCAAGATGAGCAGAGACCCACTCTGCCATCCGCTGCAGCTGCGGTGTCTGGTGCCTCCGACAGGGGTCCCGGCCCTCCTGCTGCTCTGTTCAGCTTCTGGTTCTTATTATAAACAAGGGCCTTGGGGAAAGGGGATGGAGAAGGGTGCTGAAATGTCCTCCTGCTTAAGGGGCTATAATCTAACACCTTTCCTCTGTGTCCTTTAGATTTTTCTTAGGATGCTCTCTTCTTCATCATCTGCTCAAATTCTTACTAGATCCTCATCTGTAGAGAAAGATGCTTTTAAGGAGTTTGGCCTCAAAGAAGGCAAGGAGATGAGGACAGGCAGAAATGCTCCTTTGAAAATTTTTTCTTTGCTTATAGCTAAACCAACAACACATTTGACATAATTTGGGGCACAGAAGAGAAGAATTTTAATTTTGTGGTGGAGACCCAAGTGGAAAACTAGGCAGCCATTGATAATCTATTCAGGCTTTGTTGACGATTCCAAGTCTGAGACCTCAGTGATGAGGCTATGTCCCTCGTCACTAAATCTCTGCCATGTGACTGGGCACTGTGGAGGGAAGGTGAGGGGGCAGTGGTGAATAAGACAGTTTCCAGCCTCAAGGGGCTGCAAAGGGGGCCCAGACAAGACAAGAAGCAGAGTATTAACCATAGAGCGGAAACTCCATTTATCTAATATTTGCTTATGCACTCATGCATTCATTTATTCGATGTTTATGAAATGTTACTGATGGACCACAGGCACCATGCAACAGCCTGGCTGTGGGGTGGGTGGAGATAGGTAAGCAAGAGCGGTGGGGGGCTGGGCGGGGAGGAATACAGTGGGAGTGTACACAGGATTCCATGGGGGCCCACAGGAGGGGACTTGGGGAAAAATTGTTTTATAACAATGAAAAGTGTTCAAGGCCTAGCCTTTTGACAGAAAGAAAATTGATTAAATCATTCCCTCCTTTCTGTCCCCTAAGAGAATTTCATTTTTGCCTGCTAAATTTCTCCTCATCTGCTTTTCTCTCCTCTAAAGAAAGAACTGCCTTTTTTCACCCAGTTCCTGGACCTTTTGTAATGCAGAATGGGAGTAAAGGTAAGGAGATAGGCTTGGACAAGAGGCATGCTCTGGGGTCCCCTTTTGGGGGGGACAATCTGAGTGATGGCAGAAGCACCAAAAACCCCAGAAAAAAAAAGCCAAGTAAATCTTAATCTACATAGTTGGGAGGACGTGGTAGGCAGAGAAACATGGGGAAGATGGCAAAGCTGGTAGTTGAGATATTGGATGGCGATATGGTGGGACCCTGGAGCAATAAATATGGCCATGGGATCTCTATATGCATGTACGCTGTGGCCATGTGCTGTGTGAGCCCTGATCCCCCTGGTAGTCTGGAGCTTCCTCTGTCCCTGAAGCAAGTGTGGGATAAATGACTCTCCCCTGGCCAGGTTGACTGATGATTTAATTACAAGGAAACACAGCAAAAAGGAATGTGCTCAGAGTGGAAAACCTAGAGTATACAATCTCCAAGGTCTTTCCAGCTGTACAATTCTGAAAGCACATCCTTCGAAAGGTACTGAAGTCAAATCGCAGCACAGAGGCACATGATGGTGTTATGGACTGAACGCTTAGGTTCCTCTCCAAACTCACCTGCTAAAGCTCTAACCTCCAGTGTGATGGTATTTGGAGATTTAGATGAGGTCATGAAGATGAGGCCCCCATGATGGCATTAGGGCCCTCATAAGAAAAGAAAGCAATCCGAGCTCCCTCTCTCTGCCACATGAGGACACAGCAAGAAGGTGGCCGCCTGTAAGCCAAGAAGAGAGGCCTCGCGGGAACGGGATTGACTGGCATCTTGATCTTGGACTTCCAGCCTCCGGAACTATGAGAAATAAATCTGTTGTTTAAGCCTCTCCAGTCGGTGGTATTTTCTTACAGCAGCCTGAGCAAACTAAGACAGATGGCAACCTAAGCAGCCTTACTTATACTCTATTTGGTATAAGTAGTAGTAAATCAATTAAGTGTTCATTTTGGACACCGTTTGTTTTGTTTTGTTTTTTTGCTAGCGATCACTGATGGATTGTGCCTAGTCATCTTTCTAAGAATTTTACCAGAAAATGTATAGAAGATTTGGCACAACTCTCTCCAGCACACTTGTAGCTTTAATTTAATGAGTGGCCTCTTACTAAGGAAAAGGGCTGGGAGTCAAAGGGCCTGGGATTGAGTTTCTGCTCTGTGCTAAGTAGCTACCTGATCTAGAAGGTTCTTCCTCCCTTTGGGTTCCAGGTACTCAGTATCTTACCGAGAGTAGAGCAAAGGGGACAGCGGCTTTGATTGCAGGAAGTAGGAAGATGCACCATCTGCGAAGAATTGTAAAATAATAATAAAACTGACTAAACATTGGTCAGCTTTTTATTGCCACTACGGTTTAGCAATTCTAAACAAAGTCTGTGATAAAATACTCCTTCCCCCAAAATCTTTTTGTTTGTTTGTTTGTTTAAGTTCTAAACAATTGGTACCTTGTTATGGATTTTTAATAGTATTTATGTAAACTTGAGCATAGTTGCCTTACTTACCCATTGCATTAGTTCTCTTCTTACTGCATAACAAAGTGACACAAATTTAGTGGCTTAAAACAACATACTCTCCTTGGTATTTAGCTAAAAAAAAAAAAGAAATCAGTATCTTGAAGATACATTGGTACTCTCCAGTTAATTGAAGCACTATTTACCATAGCTAAGATATGGAAATGACCTGAGGTCCTTTGGCAGATGAATGGATAGAGAAAATTATATGTGTATGTGTGAGTGTGTGTGTGTGTGTGTGTGTGTGTGTGTGTGTAATATACATAGAACAATATTAGCCAGAAAAAGAAGGAAATCCTGCCATTTATGACAACATGATGAGCCAGGAGGAAATATACTAAGGGAAAAAAGCTAGATAAAGACAAATACTGCATGAGTTCATTTATATGTGGAATCTAAAAAAGTCAAACTCAGAAGCATGGAGTAGAATGGTGGCTGCCAGGGGTGGGGAGTGGGCGAAAAGAGGATGTGTTGGTCAAAGGGTACAAAGTTTTAGTTATGCAGAATGAACTAAAATTTCAAGTATAGTACATTTGAAATTTGCTAAGAATAAATCTTTGGTGCTCTCACCTCAAAAAAAAAATAACTGTGAGGTGATGGTTATGTTAATTTAACTTGATTGTGGTGATCATTTCTTGAGATATATATATATATATATATATATATATATATATATATCAAAACATCCAGTTGTGCACCTTAAATACGAGGTTGGACAATTAATTTTGTGAACTCATTCTAGAAGAAGTGCTACATCATTGCTGAGTATCACTATGGTCACCTTTGAAGTACTCCCTTTGGGAAGCTGTGCACTGACACCAGCACCTAGTCCACCCTTCAAAGCAATTTTTGAACTTTTTTCTGGAATGGCCTTCAGAGCTGTCATCATACCACAAATCTGACAAGTTTGTAAACTTGCTACCATACACTTACATTGGCAACACTCTACAACAGCTCAGTAAGGTGTCATAACTAATTTGTGAAATTAATTGTCTAACTCCGTGTGTGTGTGTGTGTGTATCTACCAAGGCACTGGCATTGGTAGATAGCTTCAAAGGTGACAGTAATGATATTCAGCAATGAGGTATGTAGCACTTATTCTAGGATGTTTGTGAAATTAATTGTCCTACCTTACATATATAGTTGACCCTTGAACAACATAGTTTGAACTGCATGGGTCCAATTTTTGTGGCCATTTTTCAATAAATATGTACAGTAATGTAAATGTGTTGTCTCTTTTCTTATGATTTTCTTAATAACATTTTCTTTTCTCTAGCTTACTTTATTGTAAGAATACAGTATATAATACATGTAACATACAAAATATGTGTTAACCAACTTTGTGTTATTGGTAAGTCTTCCAGTCAACAGCAGGCTATTAATAGTGAATTTTGGGGGGAGTCAAAAGTTTATGTGAATATTGGTGTGGAGGTTAGCACCTCTAACTCCTGAGTTATTCAAGGCTCAGCTGTGCAATTTTTGCTTGTCAATTATACCTCAATAAAGTAAAAACAAACAAACAAAAAACTAGTACTCACTTATTAGTTCACAGCTACGTAGGTCAGAAGTCTGCTGGAGTGTGTCCCAGCTGGTTCTCTGCTCTGGGTCACAGGACTAGTCAAGTTATCCACCAGCCTCAGTCCTCACCTGGACGTCCTGCAGGGAAACCCACTTCTGAGCTCATTCTTGTTGGCAGAATTCAGTGCTTTGGTGTGGTAGGACTAAGGTTCCTATTGCCTTAGTTGTCAGCTAGGGGTTGCTCTTGACTTCTAAGGCCACCCACATTCCCTGCCACATGGCCCCTACTATCCTCAAGCCAGCAACAGTGTGCATCAAATCTTTCTCCTGCTTTAGATCTCTGATTTCCTGTTTCTGACCTCTACTCCCAAATTTAAAAGCCTCATGTACTTAGGCCAACACCTCCCCCAACCCAGGGAAAATCTCTCTAACAGGCCACCTGCTTTGAGACCTTGATTACATCTGCAAAATCCCTCACAGCGGGGCCTATGTTAGTGTTTGGTTGAAAAACAGGAGAAGGTGTCCCGCACAACAGGGGCTGGAAATCTTGGCAGCCATCTTAGAACTCTGTCTACAATCCTTAATGGATTTTGTACACTCCAGGAAAGTTAATTCACAGAACTTCTAGTCATACATTTGGCCCAGGATTAGCTTGGATCAGCTACACCCTTTCTTTTTGTGAGCAAATTTGCCTTGTGTTTCTTCTAAGTTCACTTCAAGTTTATGTCTAATCCTCTGTGGAACCACATACTTCCACATTCAAACAGTAGATGTGAAATAATCAGTGATAGCAGAATGATTGCAACGACGAAAAAACAAGCATGAATTTCTTCTATCCCGGAATTTCTATGTTTAAAATTTAAAATGATGAAACAATGCAAAGTGCAAGGTATAACATCTTTGTTATGTACAAATTTTACATACGTGAAATACGTCATTAAATTTGAATAATGTTAGAAAATGTGAATATTTAAAATTCAAATTTGTGTTTACTATTTATTTTACCTTTTATTCAATTGTTATTAAACTATACTACTGCTCATTACCACGACAGACCAATTTTTAGGTATGCATGTTTCTTCTTTATAAAAAAAAAGTTAATGTAATTAAAAAGCACTAAGACACTGCTTCTTTTTGGTGTATTTACTTCCTTTGTTTAATTGGGTCCTTATTTTATATTTTGTTTTACTGTCATGATGATTTATGGAAATTTCGATCACAGGAAAATTGTACTGCATTTATTTTCTGGCCATTAATATTATTTATTCCACTTAGTGATTACTACTGAAACACATTTTATTGTAAAAGAGGGAAGGGAATTAAAAATGGATCAGTCCAGCAGTCAAACTCACTGGGTACCAACTGCAGGGGATTGGACGTGCTTCTAGTAGTGTTTAGCATAAGGCTAGTATTTCCTGCCTGGCTCCTACCTTCAGAGGACTTGGGTCAGTGCTTTGTACACGTTACCTCATTTAATCTCACAGAACTTTATTTTCTAGAAGAGAAAATAACTCAGAATCACACACTTGTAAGTGGAGAAGCTGAGATTCAAATACACGCCAAGACCATTAGCCATATCACTCACTAACTGGCAGCTTGGAGAAAAGTTGTGGTTTTCTGAAAGTCACAAGTTTTGTTGCTGTTGTTTTTTCCTATTTGTCCTTCTTCAGGGTGATCAGTGCCCCGATTTCCTGGCACAGCTTCTCAGCTGAAGGGAACAGAGAGGTCTGACCCACCCCCACAAATGGCAGCTTTGGTTTGAGCCTGACTGAGCCCATTGATAGATTCCCCAAAGCTCCCCTTGGGTGCCTTGTGCCCACCACTACCTCTGAGGTCCTGGAGTAGTGAAGCAGGCAGGACTTGCTTTGGAACTTTCGAATTGGCCTGCCTGCATGTTAGTTTTTTCGGGACAAAGCCCATGTGTGGTTCACAGGTGCCACCCCAGCTCCTCCCGGAGTCCTTGGCACATAACAGGGGTTTAAGAAATGTTTGTAGCACTTACTTGAGTGGTTGAATGGAAACTCCCGGTGAAGAACGTGTTTGGAAACCCTCTGGGAATTTTGTTTAATGAGATGACTCTCATCTCCCATGAATGATCAGTTCCTTGCTCTGGCAGGAAGGAAGCAGTGGTCTGGTGTCCTCAGCCAGAGAGATTTTTCCCCCTGCATCTGTGGGTAGATTAAAACAGAAGGAGCAAGCAAAGCTCAGAGTCAGGCAGGACAGCCAAGGTCAGCATGGCAGTCGAACAAGTCCAATCACATTGTCAATAAAAGGGGACTGTGGTAGTCACTAAAGCCACACACAAATACTCCAGTTCTCCTCTCCTGCTGAGGCCTGACAGGACTGTACTTATCTGCATTCAGTGAAATTACGGATGGTCCTGTGTCTTGCTTTGGCCAATAAAATGTGAGCAGAAGCATTAAGACTTTTTGTGCAGTTTACTCTTCCCTTCTTCATCCCTCAGTGATCATGAAATTGTGTGTGCAGAAGGGACCTCCATCAACCCGGGCCCCTCAATGACTGTGAGGAGCAGAAATCTTTCACTAACCCACAGTGAATATGTATCATGAGCAAGAAATAAAGTCTTATTTTATTAAGTCACTGAGATTTTTAGAGTAATTGTTACCTGTAGCAGCACTTAGCCCCTTATGACTAACACAGAGGATCTGAGGCTGAGGATGGTATCAGGGACTGATGAAGGGTTAAGGAGATGGGAAACAGGATGTGTGAATGAAGAAACCAAATGGCAAGGGGGTCTGGGTGGACACAGATTCGGGACCATTGTCTGCGGCTGGGCTCTGCACCCTGTGCCGCAGGCTGGGCTTGCTCCCTCTGAAGGTCCATGGTGGGGAAGGTAAGCACAGGCATGGAGTGACACCATCCAGGAGATGTGCTATAGATGACTTCTGTGGCATATGCTGACTGGGGAAGTAGTGGCAGGAAAGGGGTCAGGGAGAATGTGTGTCATGTATAGAGTAATTTGATCCCACAAAGTTCTAACTCTCCTCAAGAATGAGTGAATTGGGATATCATCCCACAAAGGAGGCATAACTCAGACCTCCTGTGTGGGGAGCAGTGCTTAGCTGTTGGTGAGTTATCCTTTCATCACACATGTCTAGTGGCTAATGCACTGATTCGGTGGCCACTTCTAGAAGAGTTTCTTTTGGGCCATTATTCATACATTCTGCAAATATCTGAGACCCTAAGCATTGAGCTTACCACAATGAGTAGGCAGCTTTCATGGATCTTATGTCTGCCCATACCCAAATAATGAATAGCAATTCACAATATGGATTAAGTACATGGTCAGAGGTAAGCACAAGTTGTCCAGAAGAAGGACACATAAACTAGTTCAGGAGGTCTACAGAGGATGAGCCTGCTAGTAACTGAATTGGGAGTGAGGTATCAGTTGCAGTATAGCAAAGAGCCCTCATACCTACAGATAAATGCAACCCTTCCTTTCAAGCGCCAGTGAGAGCAGAAAAATATTGAGTTGCCCGAGGATTTGAATGCAGTATAAAAAGTTCTGAACGTTAAAGTTTTTGAAATATAACATTCAGAGGTAAAGGCATGATTCATACTCTTGGGTTCACTTTGTGGTCAAACCAAAAAAGAAAAAAAATCTGGGGAATTTAAAGGAAGCAGTTTATCTGGAATGAATTAACTGGTTTTATTCCACCCCCCCACCCCCCCGCCTTTTCCTTTTTAAAAATTATGAGTACTACCAGAAACTCAAGGGACCTGAGACTATTAGAAAATTAGAATAGCATAATGGTAACGGGGCTGGGTGCCCATCTGGAGTTAACTCTTCCTATTCCTCAGAGTCCCACCACATTATCTGTCTCCCATTCTGTTCCACTGACCAAATGTTTTCATCCTTTAAGGGCCAGTTTAAAATCTACCTCCTGAAATTATACAAAGCAAACTCAAAACAGTGATGACCTGTTGAGAATAAGAGTGCATGGGAGGAGTGAGAGGATTGTCTACTTTTTGCTTTTTACGATTTTTTTTATAAGCGTGTATTATTTTGTTTAATTAAAAACAAAAATAAACCCACAAGGAAAAAACGTTCCCCTTTCCCCATGGAAAGGTTCTCTGAAGGACCTCCTGGTCCTTGAGTTTTATTGTCTTCCACTATTACCTGCCTTCTCACAGCTGTCTTTTGCTTCCTTTAGATTTCAGGTCCCACCTATAGCCACCTGTAGAGCAAGCACATTATTGCTTTATTGCTCATGGGTTGGTAACTTAACTAATATTTGGTGAAAGAATAGAACCCCCTAATGTTGGCCCCTCAGTTTATGGGAATTATGGTTTGCTCGTGTGTGTGTGTGTGTGTGTGTGTGTGTGTGTACTAGAAATTTATACCTTTAACTGAGTCCCCAGTTGTGTGCAGTTCAGTAGAGGTAACAACTGTTTTTGATTCTCTTCTGGTTTCCATACACCCACACAGGAGATGGTAGTGTTAGGGAAATCTACAACTCTTCCTCTCGTAAGGAAACAGGACCGTGAGCCAGCACCTGACCCGAAAGGCCTGCCCTGTCCGCGTGCTCCTGGGGAAACAGCCTCTCTTGCACACTGCTGCTCATTTTCCCCACGGGATCCACTAGATGGCCTGCAATGAACGCAGTGACTCTGAAGAGACCCATGTTGGAAAAGGAAGTATTTCTTTATCTGTTCCTTTGCTTGCTTTCTCTTTTACCATTTGTTCCCATAAATTCTTTGAAGAATCACTAAAATGAAAAATAAATAAGTTGTGGATTTGAGAACGGGGAAGTGCTATGTCAGAGTTAAAACTATGAGTCTTCAAGCGGAGATTTCTGATTGTTGGTAGAACAGTAACTGATGTTCCAAGTGTTGCCATTGTGTTAATCACAGCATAAAGAACTCTGCATAGAAAGAAATAAGTAGTAAAGTAAATCTAAGGGCCCATTAGTTAGCTATTAAACTAGTCAAAATAAAGAAATGGCAAGACCTATTCCTGGTGGGTGAGTGAGAGAGCAGGCTCGTTTGCACACTGTGGCTTTTGTTAAGCTTTATGTAAGAGCCATAAATGACGCATACTTTTTAACCAGGAAACTGTACTCTGAGGAAAACATCTAAAAGTTAGAAAAAAAAAAAGCAACCAGTATAAAAATATTCAGATCAGAAAACTTGGAGATGACTTAAGGGATCAACAATAGGGAATGAGTCAGTCAACTGTGTTATATCAATAATAATACATGGGCCTTAAACATGGCTGCCAAGACCCTGGGAGGAGGTGCACGATCCCTAGGCTCGATAGAGTGCAGTGCAAATTTATGAGGAGAGGATGTTGGAGGCCATCTAAGTCTGTGTGGGCTGCTTATAATAATAACTACAGACTGGGGAACTGAAACAACAGAAATTCGTTTCTCATAGTTCTGGAGTCGAGGCAGTCCAACACCAAGGTGCCTGCTGATTCAGGTCCTCATCCAGGCTCTTTTTTCTTGCTGTGTCCTCATAGGGTGGAGAGATAGAGAGGGCTCTTGTCTCTTCTTCTTTTTATAAGGGCACTAATCCCATCATGGAGGCCCTATCCACATGACCTCATCTAAACCTAATTACCTCCCAAAGGCCCATCTCCAAACACCATACATTGCGGATTAGGGCTTCAACATATATTAGATTCAACATAATAGATTTTGAGGGGACACAAACATTTAGTCCATGAGAGGGGACAGTTCCACCAACAGATGTTAGGCAGTGCACAGAAATAGCCCAGGTTAGAGGAAGGCCTGAGAGCTGCTTTTTCTGTGGGACTAACTGGGTACAGTCTGGCTCTGATGGAGAGAGGCTGGGCACTCCAGGCCAGCCAGACATGGACAGATGAACTCCCGTCTGCTCAGATTGCATCACTAACCGTCAATTACAGGATTTCCATTCAAACTACCACACAATTATACATTGTACCATTTTGTATATAACTTTGAGCCTATAGGCTTGAGCTACTTTAAGGGACAGTCTGGTGACTAAAGGTAAGAAGCCACGTGAAAAGACAAAACTTGATTGGATTCCCAAATTCCACAAGGAAGATTTTCTTGGTGTCCGCTCCACTGTAGTAAAAAAGGCAGAATGTAAGGCATCAGTGATTACTATAACATAAAAATGTATATTTGAGCACTGATAAGTTAAGCATTGCAAAATAAAAAGGGTGATATAGCATATAAGTTTTGTTTCCTTTTTTCTATAAGACTATAGAGTTAAAAACAAAACTTAAATATGGCTCCAGAAGATTTCCTCAGATTCAAGGACAGTTTTCTTAATCACATATTAAAATATTTATTGGGTACCTACTATGTCCTGGACCCTGTACCAGATACTGGGGTTTCATAGTTGAACACACAGATGTTATTTCCAACTTTATCAATCATAGTTTAATGGAGAAAGCACCAATTTTTACACAATGAGTGAATGCTACCATAATAAGTATTACAAAGAAAATACAACTGCCAAGAGATTGAGCATCAGGGGTCCTCTCCAAATGGGAATGTAGTAGAAGAGTGGGGAATCAGAGATGATTTTTTAAAAAAAATAAATGCGGTTTCAACAGAGACCTAAAGAATAGAAGTTAATTGAGTGCATTAGCCTGCTATAGCTGCCAATAATAAAATAGCATAGACAGAGTAGCTTAAACAACAAAAATTTACTTCTCATAGTTCTGGAGGCTGGCAAGTCCAAGGTCGAGGTGCAGGCTGATTTGGTTCCTGGCACAGTCCCCTTTCCTGGCTTGTGGACATTGTAAATGTCTGGCGGTCTTCTTACTGTGTTCTCACAAGGAGTGGGTTGGGGGTGGTGCCATTGGTCTCTGGTGTCTCTTTTATGGACACAAATCTTATTGGGTGAGAGCCCCACCCTCATGATCTCATTTATCCTCAGTTACCCCTATAGTGGCCCCATCTCTAAGTATAGTCACATTGGAGGTTGGGATTTCAACACATAAATTTTGCAGGAACACAAACATTTAGTCCATAGCACTGAGGGTGGGGGAAAAAAGGAAGGGTTCTGTAAGCAGAGGAAACAGCACGTGTAAAAACCCAGGGGCAAGGAGGGAGGCTATGGAGGGAATGACCATGTGGCTAGAAAGGCAAAAGTAGAAAGTGAAGGAAGAGGGACTGGGTTATCCTGGACCCTGTAGGCCAAGTTAAAGATCTTGTCTGTTCTAGAATCAATGGAAAGCCAACAGAGCATATGACACAGAGGACTGATACTGGATAGATTGTGGGGAAGCAGTCAGCAGGCAAGAGCTGATGGCGGCCTGGAGTAGGGTGGTGGTTGTGGAGAGAGAGAGAAAGGGGTGCATTTGCAGCATGTTTTGGAAGTAGAACCAATAGGACTAGAAGAACTTGAACATGGGAAGGGAAGAGGGTGTTAAACATGACTCTTCGTATTCGACATGAACAACTCCACCGATGTTGGCCATCTACCAGGAGGGCGTTGGAGGAGGAGAAAGTTTGGAGGAGAAATGTTGAGCTCAGTTGGGACACGTTAAGTTGGAGATTTTTGTAAGATGTCCAAAGGTGAAAGTAGACACAGAGGAGAGGTGGGAGCTGGAAATTTGGGAACAAGGATCAGCTAATGAGAGAGCACAGAGTGAGAAAAATGGGAAGTCTAGGACTGATCCTGCAGGGTTGGCAGAACTTGTAGGTTGAGTAGGGGAGGGGTAGGTAGCAAAGGAAGCTGAGAAGTGGTCAGTGAAGTAGGAGAGACAGTGTGAGAAGAGGATGCATCGGAAACCAGTGAAGGGAGAATTTGAAGAAGAAGGTGATGGTCAACACTGGGGAGGACTTTTGTTTTTACCAACTTTCATGCCCTCTCTTGGAATGGGGCTATGAGGCATAAGGCGGTCTCGAGTGGGCTGAGAAGTAAGGGCAAGGTGGGGACACTGGACTGTGAAGGGGACTGGAGACAATGGGGGGCCGAAGGAGGGGCTCCTCAAGATGGAAGAGACTTGATTGAGTTTTCATTACTGACTAGACGCATCTATGATGTGACAAGAAGTTCAAGATACTTTTACTGGGAAGGCTGAAGAGCGTGTGTTTAGAGCCCAGGAAGATAGCCAGCCGGAGGCAGAAAGACACACAGCTCCCAGCTTGTCAAATGAGAGGAAGAGGGGGGAAGTAGGCTGATGGGACATGTTGCGCTGGGGTTGGGGGGTGGTGTTGACTGTGGAGGCAGCGTGGCACGAAGGTGCTTCTGAGCCCAGGAACTCTCCCTGGAATTTCCCACTCAAATTGGTTTCTTACAGTGATTTTTGTATTCAGTTACAAATCCCTTGAACTAGCCAGAGTAGTTTCTGTTGTTTCTAAGAAAACTCTTTTCAAGGTATCCTCAGACTCTGGATGACATAATATTTAATATGGATATGAATATTTAATATGTATCATTATTGTTGACCTATGACATCCCAGTCATGTATATGAAGTATCTATCTATATATATCCACATACACACACACACACACACACGCACACACGTATACGGTCTTATTTAACATCGAAACAGCACACAATGGAGCATTATTCTCATTTAAGAGAGATAAAGAAACGGAGACTCAGAGAATCTAACAACTTTCCTGGGATGTGAATACATCTAAATCCAGAGGCTATAGCTGTATTCTTCTCCACACCGCACCAATGGCAGGCCGTCCCCTGAGACAACATAACTGTGATACTGAATCCTTCATTTCCTTCCACCTGGCCCTGCACTCTTCTAGAACCTTCATTTCACACCCAGTTTTATCTTCCAAGATCTTCACAGTGCCATGCTTATCTCCTTCTGTTCTGTAGCCAAGTCATTTAAGATGCGCTGGGGTGTGAGTCAGCACTTCTAAACCTTCATATGCAGCTGAAGCCCTGGAGATCTTGTTAAAATGCACATGCTGACTCAGGAGTCTGGGGTGGGCCTGAGACACCGCATTTCCAAGGTGAAGCCCATGCTTTGAGTAGCAGAGTGGGGCAGTGTAACATCTGTAGAGGAGGAAACATTTTCCATGCCCCTCTTAGGATCCCTGGCTGGGTTTGAAAACCAAACTGATGAAAGCAAACTAACAGAAGAAAAGCATACAAATGTATATAAATTTTATGTGATACGAGAGCCTTCATAAGGAAGTAAAGACACCCAGGAACAGTTGGGCCTGAGGGTTTTATGCTAAGTTTGATGAAAAGTGGACAATCGTGTCAAAACATGAGCGATCAAAGAGCATGTGGTAAGCGCTGTGAGCTGGAGGAAGGAGGGTTCATTCCTGCAGGGGCAGGGCGGCCACACCTCACACGATCAAACTAACTGGGGACAGGAAATGAAGGGAGAAAACATGGACTTGCTTCACACTCATTTCGGTAAGAACTGGAGGTGCAGCCTCCACTGACACAGAAAGTTAA
Source organism: Lyroderma lyra (assembly GCA_004026885.1). NCBI lineage: Eukaryota > Metazoa > Chordata > Mammalia > Chiroptera > Megadermatidae > Lyroderma > Lyroderma lyra. The sequence goes on from PVJL010004080.1 coordinate 20,989, forward strand.
AACTGCCACCCGCATGGAGCTGTTGAAATTTGGATTGGGGCCCGGATTCCTGGGGTAATGACATCAACTCTCAGTGTCACACGGGAGAAGTGTTCTTAGGTTAGTCCTCCCAGTCACTGCAGTGCAGGCTTATTTCGGATGGTTTGGAAGCCCTGCTTACTGTGGCACTGTTATAAATGCTGCCTCGACTTCCTCCAAACCAAGTGCCAGGAGCCGGAAACAGAGAAAATGCACAATGGTGCCCAGGACCTCGTCCCCTGGGTCCAGGCAAGCACATGGATTATCTGGAGTTTCAGAAATGGTTCCACCAAGTGCAGGTGTCCAAACTCTCCTCTGGCATAACTGAAAAAGGCAAAGCTCGTTCTACTTTTGTACTGAGAGAACCCAAAGATGGGATCACATTTCTTCAAACTCCCAGTGAAGAAACCAAGCCTGAAGTGTGTCCATGGTGGGGCTGAAAACAAGGGGTCCTAGTGAGGCAGGGCATAATGGGGGGTGCTCTTGGCCTCCCTGCATTGTTTCCTTCCTGGAATAGCTGTTTGTTCTCACCAGTCAGTGTTGTCAGCATTTCCATTGGAGACCTCATTGTCTGTCAGGCCTTTATTTTTAAGTCAGGCATAAAAATGGGCCTTGAGCTGAAAGGTGGAAGCTGGGCAATTAGCATATTTGAAAGGAAGCCAATTGGACTTTGGTTGTTCTGTGGAGCAGAAGGGATTCTTTCCTGCTCTTCTAGATGACAAAAAGGATTTGTGTTGGAGCATTTAAAAAATTAGTAGTAGGTACGGACTTGGGCTGTTTAAACAGGGGTTCACGAAACATCTGGGCTTTCCAGTGTGGTGTCTACAAAGAGGGGCTTTAAGACCAGGATGCTCTCTGCTGACCAGAAGGGATCGGAGGGAGCACTTCAACAGGAAAATTGGGAGCCAAGGAACTTTGTGTTGAAAGTAGAACAGGCAGAAGTGGCCAAGTCCACGGCTGCCTTCCAGAATGCCCTCAGGAAAAATTCTGACCAGTCAACTGACGAATGTGTGCTGAGTGGCTTTCCTCCACAAGACACTAGTTGGTCAGAGATTTGGAGCAGGGCTGTGTAGCGACCAGCAAAGTGTGAAGAGGAGGTGGTCTGTATGGAGAAACCTGACAGACAAGGAGCAAATGCTCCTTGCAAAGGAGGAATCAGATACAAAGTCATATGTTCAGGTGGGGAGAGAACACAAAGGCCTGGGGAAGGTGCGTGCATGTGTGTGTGTGCGTGTGTGTGCGTGTGCGTGTGTGTGTGTGTGCGCGTGCGTGTGTGTGTGTGTGTGTGCGTGTGTGTGTGCGTGTGTGTGTGCGTGTGTGTGTGTGTGTGTGTGTGTGTGCGTGTGTGTGTGTGTGTGTGTGTGTGTGTGTGTGTGTGTGTGTGTGTGTGTGTGTGTGTGTGTGTGTGTGTGTGTGTGTGTGTGTGTTTGGGGCTGTCAGGTGGAAAGAACAATGGCATTGGAACCACTCCTAGCTGTGTGACTTTGGCAAATTTCTGAGCCTTGGGGAAATACCAGAAACTATAGGACAACTCAAAAAAGGAGTACCAGGCCTGGGTTGTTACGGGAATCAACTGAGATATTGCATGTTAAGAGTTTAGCATACAATAAATGGCAATTATCATTTTTAAATTTTAAATCCATCAGTTTTCAGAGTCCAATAATCAAAGAAAATGGATCTGTTCAGAAAGCCTTGAAGATACAGGCAGTAGGTATTCTGTAATCTCTTTCCCTTCTTCTGTGCATACTAAATACATAATTACTGGCTAATATGTCATAATATACGTGAATTGGACAAACTATTTTTCTTATATTTCAGATACAGAGATTGATATACTTAAGACTGCCAGATAAAACACAGGTTTTCCCTATGGGGCATGTTTATATTAAAATTTACTTGTATTATAAAGTTATTGTTTATCTGAAATTCAATTTAACTGGGTATCTTGGTTGATTTGCTTTTTTTTTCTTAGTGCTAAATCTGGCAACTTTATACCTAACACCCATGTAACCCAACACTCAGAATGAATAAATATTAGTATTTTGCTATCTTGGCTTGAGCTATTTCATGTTTTAAATAGAAAATTTCAGATTACAGTTGAAATGACTTTATAACTTTTCCTAAGTAACCCCTCCACCCCATGATGTTCTCCTTCAGAGAAACTCCCTATTTATTATATTAGTGAGTATCTTTATGGGATGTTTTGCTGTTTTTACTATTTGCTTATTAAAATATATAGAAACAAATATATATAAATGGAAACAAAATATACTCTTGTTCTATGTGCTTTACAAATTTATGTCAATGGTGTCTTACTGTACTTTTCTTTCTGCCACATACATTTTTCATTTGAAATGTAAAATATATAAAACTAGTATTATATATGTCATATGTATTATATACATGATAACAACAATAATAAAACCAATACTTGTTTGTCCACCACCTAAAAGAAATAGACTATGCTTATACTTCTGAAGTGCCCATGTGTCCCTCTGTCCCCGTGGTAAGCCACCACTTCCTTGAGTTGAGTGTTTATTGTTCTTTACATTTCTTTATAGTTTGCTATAATATATGGAATCCTGAACAATATACGGGTTAGTTTTGAATGTGGTTAGAATGTTATAAAATACATATCGTATGCATTCTTCAAAGACTGTATATTTTTGAGCTCATATATTTGTGTGGTACATTCATGTTGATGAGTGTAATTATGGCTCACTGATTTTTTTTCCACTGCTGTATAATATTCCATCAAATAAACACATCATATTTTGTACTGCCACTGGATATTAAAGTTCTTTCAAATTTTGGCTACCATAAACATGCCATTAAACATTATTATATTTTTCTTAGTATACATATGTAAGAATTTCTCTATGGTGAATAGCCAAGAGTGGGATTTCTGTGTTCTTTTATTATTATTATATTTATTGTTATCATTTTTCAAAGGGGTTTTCAAAGATTTGATGAATTCATATCTCTACCTGCAATGTTTAAGTGTTCTGGATGTCTCATGGTCTTTTCAACCTCTGCCAATCAACTGGGGACAAATGATGTCTTGTTATGGATTAAATTTCTACTTTCTTTGTGATTAATGATGTTGATTATCTTTTTATATGGTTACTGATTATTTGCAGTTTTTTTTCTGTTGCATTTGTTGTCCATTTTTCTATTGGTTTTGTCTTTTTTCTTATTGATTTGTAAGAACTTTTTATATACTCTGAATATTATTCTTTATTAGTTATACATGCTACAAATATAGAGGGTGCCAAAAATGCATACACATTTTAAGAAAGGAAAAAAACTGTATTAAAATTATAATACTCAATATATACCAATAACAAAAGATTAATATAAGTCATGTTTGACTTTTGCAATTACAAGAGGTGCTCGAAGTGCTGACTATCATCATTCAGACACTTGTGATTGTGGTGAACTACTGCTTGAGCAACATTGACCAAAGTGTCCACTGCACATGCCATTTCAATTTCTTCTTGAAGTACCACCAATGTACCTGGTTTCCTATGGTACACCACATCCTTTAAGGTCCCCTATAGGTACAAGTCAAAGGGTGTTAAGTCAGGAGAACAAGGGGGAAACTCAACCGCACCTCTTCATTCTATTCATTGTCCTGGCAAACGGTCTCGTGCTCCTTGAACGACAACCGTGCTTCTGCCATTTTCTTTGACTGCCTTGTCTGTCACATGGTGACACTAGCATACAATTAATTACCGCTATCTTTTGCATGAATGCCATACTACATATTGTTACCATAACTCAATTCAATTTTGAGAAGTAACACATAGATAACATCACTTTAAATGTGTATACATTTTTTGGCACCCTTGCTATGTACTTCTGGTTTGTGGATTGCCTTTTCATTTTTTATACGGTTTGGATGAAGAAATATTCTCAATTTTAATGTAGTCAAGTGTATCAATCTTTTCCTTTTATGGGTAGCACTCTGGGAGCTTATTTAAGAAAACCTTCTTTATTCTGACCTCATAAAGATATTCTCTTATATGCTCTTTTTAGAATTCTATATTTTGCCTGTCATATTTAAGTGTTTAATCACCTGAAATTGATGTTCATAGTATGGTGTAATGCATGGGTCCAATTCAATAGTTTTCCTTAAAGATAGCCAATTGTTCCAAGTGTCATTTTTGGGGAAGCCAAGCCTGTCCCTAATGATCTGCAGTGCTATATTTTTACATATGGGCACGGGTTTGTTTCTAGGTTTCTTCTGTTCCATTTGTTTGTTTGTCTGTCTTTGCATTAATTCCATGTTGTCTAAACCATCACAACTTTATAATAAGTTTTGATGTCTGGGGAAACAAGTATTTCTAGCTTCTTCTTCACACTATCTTGACTATTTTCAGTTCTTTACTTGCAATATATTTTTGATACAATAAATTTTTATAGAATTTATCTATGTAAATATGTATTTCTATATTATTCATTTTACCTGCCATTTATTTATATTTATATATTATACATATGTATTTCATTTCTAAACATGCCATCATTGGTTATCCATCACCCCATAATAGACATTGAGTGATTTCCCATCTTTTCCCATAGCACTATTTGTTATTGAGTTATAGGGTATATGCATCTTCGAATTATCTATATAGTGCAAAATTGTTCTCCAAAGTGGTTGACCCAATTTACACTCCTACTACCAGTATAAGAATTTCAGTTGATCTGCATCCTTTGAAACACTTAGACTAACTTTTTTTTGTTTTCAAACTGAAGGGTGTGCAATGTTATCTCATAATGTTATGTTTATTTAGTAGTTCCTTCTTTCCATGTAAGAGCTTATTTTTGTATGTTTATTAGCTGCTCAGTTTCTGGTTTGTATCATTTTCTCATCTTGTTGAATTATCTGTATTCTTATAGATTTGTTTATAGATCACTTTACATTATAATTACTAATCCTTTGTTGTTCATACTGATTAAAATTATCTCCTTCAACTCTATAAATCAGGGATTGCAAACTATGGCTGTGGCCCATGGGCTTTTTTTGTAGGCCCTTGAATTAAGAATGGTTTTTACATTTTTAAAGATTTGTAGGAGGAAGAAGAGGAAGAGGAGGAAGAGGAAGAGGAGTATTAGGCACAGATATGTATGTGGCCTGCAAAGTAAAATATTTACTATCTGGCTATTTACAGAAAAGTTTTACTGAAATCCACTTTCAATTGTTTTCTAACTTAGTTTTTAGTATGTTTAATTTCAGTGTAGTATAATATATTGTTTTTTCATTGTAGTATCTTAGAATAGTATGTGGCTCTATTTCTGACTCTCTTGTTTCATCAGTCTACTCATCTATCACAATGCCAGTTCGCTATAGTGTTCCCAAGTTAGTCTTCATAATGAATAGAGCAAATTTGTCCCCACAACCACCCCTAACCCAGATTCCTCTTGAATATCATCCCTGTCAACCAAGTATTCTCCTCGCTTGGTCATGATCAAAGTTGATTCAACACATAGCTGATTTTTATGTTTACACATTTCAATTGCCAGTGCATAAGATTTAAAGTTTTTGTTTTTGTTTTTGTTTTTTTCTGACTCTTTTACTGCTATTCCTGACAGGAAGTGAGTATTCCAACCCATGGCATGTGTGTGTATCAGTGGTAATTAGCAAACTTGCTAGAAGAACCAAATTCATCTTAGGGACATCTGTTTGGCTTTCTTTGCCCTTCTGTTTGCTTCCAGTGCAGGAGCTGAGCTCTTAATTAATTGCTACTTACACTGAGTGGTAATAACCCCTGAGAAGGCAGCAGCTTGCATTGAAGAAAGCACAGCAAATAGTAAATCTCTGTAAATAGACAACAAAATTTACTGAATGTTTATTTCTTTAAATATCATTAGGTACTTAAAACCAGTCTCCTTGGAAATCTAGCAATGAAATTCACTTAATCATTCCAAATTTTAACTTAACCTCAGCAGCAGAAGTGAATCAAACCAGAGGAGGGCCAACTGGACTGCTGTTGCATTTTAGGTTTCCATAATTCATGTTTTCAAAATTTTGAACAATTTTTTTGAGGCATAATCTACATATTTTAAATTCACTCATTATACGTGTACAATTAAATTATTTTTAACATATCTATGAAGGTGTGTGTCTACCACCACAGTCCAATTTTCCAACGTTTTCATGAGCCCAAGAAGTTCCTTCATGCCTTTTTGCAGTTAATTACTTTAATTAAGCAGCCACTAATCTGCTTTGTGTCTATATACATCTGCCTTTTCTGGAATTTAATACAAACAAAACCATACAATAATTAGCCTTTTGTGCCTGGCTTCTTTCACTCTATTTCAGCATAGTGTTTTTGAAGTTTATCTATGTCATAGGATGTAACTGTAATTTTATTTTTATTGCTGAATAGTAGTAATCTATTGTGTGCATAGGACACATTTAGTTTATCCATTCATCAATTAATGAACATTTGGATTTCTCCTAGTTTGGGGTTGTTAAGAATGATACTGCTCTGAACATCTGCATATATGTCTTTGTGTGGACATGTGTTTCTATTTCTCTTGGTAGATTCTTAGGAGTGGAATTGCTGGGTGAAGTGGTCAGTTTAACTTTCTAAGAAATGCCAGACTGTTTTCCAAAGTGGCTGCACCATTTTAAATTCCCACTGGCAACATATGATGGCTACATTTCTCCACCTTGTCATACTTGGTATTGTTTTTTTTATAATTATCATTATAGTTATTCTAGTGAGTGTGTAGTGATATCTCATTGTGGTTTTAAATTACATTTTCCTAATAACTAATGATGTGGACATCTTTCATGAGCTTATTAGCTATTTGTATAACTTCTTAGGGAACTGTCTATTCAAATCTTTTGACCATTTTACACTGGGTTATTTCTTTTCTTATCAGCATGTTCAAAAAGTTCTTTGTATGGTTGGATTTCAGTCTTTTATCAAATACAGGATTTGTAAATATTTTTTCCCAGCCCATGGCTTGTCTTTTTATTTTCTTAAGGGTATCTTTTAAATACAAATGTTTTAAATTTTGAAGTCCAGTGTATCCATTTTATTTTCTTGTATAGATATTGCTTTTGGTGTCATTTGTAAAAATGTGCATCCCACTCTAAGTTCACAAATACATCCCCCTTCTTTAAGTTTAATGTTTTTACCTTTTACATGTATCTATAATTCATTGCGAGCAAATTTTTTGTTTATGCCATGAGATGAGGATCTAAGATTCTTTGTTTTTTCTTTGACATGTGGATATTCAATTGTTCCAATAACATTATTTGAAAGTATTACCCTTTCATCATTGAATTGAATTGTGTAGAACCTTTGTAGAAAGTCAACTAGCAGTAAATGTGAGAGTTTATCTGTGGACGCTTAATTCTATATACCTATCTTTGTGCTAATACCACATTGTCTTGATTAGTGTGGTTCTGTAATAAGTTTTAAATTAAGTAAGAAAAGTTCTTAATTTGTTCTTTATTTATTTATTTATTTTTAATTCATTTTTATTGTTAGACGTATTGGGGTGACATCTGTTAGCAAGGATTACATAGGTTTCAGGCACACAATTCCAGAGTGCATTGTCAACTTGTTGTATAATAAGTTCACCACCTATTGTTTAATTTGTTCTTTTAAAAAAATGTTTTGGCTACTCTAAGTTTAATTTTCATTTTCACACAGTTGCTTTAAAAAAAAAATCAGGTTGTCAATTGTTACCAGGAACAAGTTTACTGGGAGTTTGATAGGGATTGTGTTAGATTTATAGATCAATTTGGGGAGAATTTCCATCTTGACAATATTGAGTGTCTCAGTGCATATGTTTTATACTTCTCTAATTAATTTGTTCGTAAGTATTTGGTTCTCTGTGATGCTATTGTTAAGTGAAAATGTTTTTCTTAATTTCATTTTTGTATTCTTCAGTGCTAGCATATGAAAATACAATTGATTTATTTTTATATTGGTCTTGTTTCAGACAACCTTGTAAACTTATTTGTTCTTATGTATTTAATGTGGATTTTTTACCTATTTTCTTGGCTAAAACCTCCAGTACAGTGTTGAAAAGAAGTGAGGAACATAGACATTGCTGCATTGTTCTTGATTTTAGGGAGAAAGCATTCACTTTTTCCCCCAGTTAGTGTGATGTTAGCAATGAGTTTTTCCCAGATGCCTTTTATCAGGTTGTGAAAGATCCTCCCTTTAATTTGTTGAGAGTTTTTGTCACAAACGTGTATTGGACTTTGTCAAATGCTTTTCCTGCATCTATTGCGGTGGTCATGTGGATTTTGTCTTTTAATCTAGCAGTCTCCAACACTTTTGGCATCAGGGACTGGTTTTGTGCAAGACAATTTTTCCATGGACTAGGGTGGGGCGGAGTTGGGATGGTTTGGGGATGATTCAAGGGCGTTACATTTATTGTGTGCTTTATTTCTAGCACTACTGCTACTACTATTATTATTATTAAATTGTAGTATATAATGAAATAATTATACCACTCATTTGCCACTATAAAGCCTGCCACCAGATGCAGCTTATTTGTCACTTGCCACTCACTGATGGGGTTTTGATATGAGTCTGCGAGCATTTGATTTATTATGATCGCCGTGCAGTCAGACCTCACTGCTAATGTTACTCTGTGTTTGCAGCCCCTGCCCAGCACTGGCGTCACTGCCTCAGCTCCACCTCTGATCATCAGGCATTAGACTCTCATAAGGAGCGCAGAACCTAGATCCTTTGCATGCACAGTTCACAGCAGAGTTCGTGCTCCTATGAGAATCTAATGCCACCACTGATCTGACAGGAAGTGGAGTTCAAGCGGTAATGTGAGAAATGGGGAGCAGCTGTAAATACAGATGAAACTTCACTCACTGGCCACTCACCTCCTGTTGTGCAGCCTGGTTCCTGACAGGCCATGGACTGGTATTAGTTGGTGGCCAGGGAATTGGGGACCCCTGCTTTATTCTATGAATATGCTATATTATATTAATTTATTTTCAGATGTTAAATCAACTTTGTATGTTGGGGATAAATGCCAGTTGGTATCATCTTTTTTATTTAATGTTACTGGATTCAGTTTGCTAATACCTCATTAAAGATTAATGCATCTACGTATGTACCTTAGGGATGTTGGTCTGTAGTTTTCTTTTTTGAGCTGTCTTTGGCTTTGCTATCAGGGTAATATTGGCCTCCCAGAATAAGTTGTGCAGTTTACTCTCCTCCATTTCCTGAATTTATGGAGGATTGATACTGTATCTTCTTTAAGTATTTGTAGCTACTAGGTTCTGAGCTATCTTTATGGGAAGTTGTAAAAGAATTTAATTTCTCTACCTCTTAGAAGTCCTATTTAGATTTTTAATTTCTTCATGAGTAAATATTGGTAATTTTTGTCTTTCTAAGAATTTGTCCTTTTTATATAAGTTTTCTAGCATAAATGTATTTCTTATAGTTCTTTTAATCTCTTTAAGATTTGTAAAGATGACCTCCCTTTCATTCCTAATTTTGGAAATTTGTGTCTTCTCTTCTTTTCTGTTCATTAGTCTAGCTAAAGACTTATCTATTTTATTGCTCTTTCTAAAAAACTGATTTAAGTTTCTTTGATTTTTTTCTATTGTTTTTCAATTTTCAATTTTATTGATTCCTTTTCTAATCTTTATTTCTTTTTCCCTTCTACTTGCTTTTTATTTAGATTAATCTTGTTTTTCTATTTCCTTAATGCAGACCCTTACACAATTGATTTGAGAACTTATATTTTACATATAAATATAAATTTTTATACTTGTATATCATTAATGCTGTAAATATCCATTTAGGCACTGCTTTATCTGCATCCTACACATTTTTATATATTTTTATTTACACTCATCTCAATGTGTTTATTTTATTTCCCTTTATCTTTCCTCCCCCGTTTTAATTTTTCAATTACAGTTGACATTCATTATTATTTTATATTAATTTCAGATGTACAACATAGTGGTTAGACGTTTATATAATTTAAGAAGTAATCCCCTTGCATTAAGAAGTACACATTGCCAGTTACAAAATATTCACAGGAATATAAAGTAAAGCATAGGGAATATAGTTAATAATACAGTAATAACTATGTATAGTGCCAGGTGGGTACTGTACTGGACAGGGTGATCCCCTGAACTGCTCTTCTACAAGTCATTATGTACAGTTTCAGAACAATCCATTTGTGTGTTTCTAGAACTTCACCAAACATATAAATACATCCATAGCCAGACTATTCCATCAGTTTAGTTATTGACTGAGTAAAAGTAAGTGCATTGTTTTTAATCATGATTCTTTTAAAGTAGGTTTTTATTTAATGTTTAAATACCTGATCATCACTATCAATATTTAACTGTGTTATGAATATTGTAAAATTAAATCTATGGTTTCTACTTTTAGTGTAGTAATTTTTCTTTCCTAACTTATTACCTCATTTCCACTATTTTGCATTAAGATAGGTATTGAGCAAAAGTGTCAGTATTCAAAAATAGCAGTTTTAAAAACAAAAGGTACAGTTTACAGAAATAGATTTAAACAGGGTACACAAGGGGAAATAGGTTGGGAACCACGACTCTAATGTATTCTTTATTTCAGTTATTGTACTCTTTATTTCTGACTGGTTCTTTTTAATGTTTTCTATCTCCATTTTTGTGTTTCTTGTTTCTTTGTTGAAGTTCTACCTGAGTTCATTGAGCATCCTTATAACCAGTGTTTTGAACTCTGCATCTGGTGGATTGCTTGTCTCCATTTTGTTTAGTTCTTTTTCTGGAGCTTTGTTCTGTTCTTTTATTTGGGACATGTTTCTTTGCCCATTTTGGCTGCCTCCCTATATTTGTTTCTATGTATTAGGTAGAGCTGCTATCCCTCCTGGTTTTAGTAGACTGGCCTTATATAGTAGGTGTCCTGTGGGACCAAGTTGTGCAGTCTCCCTGATCACTAGAGCCAAGTGCTCCAAGCATGTTCCTTGTGTGGGTTATGGGTGCCCTCCTGTTGTAGTTGAGCCTTGGTTGCTGTTGGCACATCAGTTGACCCTCAGATTGACTGGTTGCAAAAACTGGCTGTGACTTCAATGGAAGAATTATGGTACAGGGGTTTAGTTGTAACTTTTATATGGTTGTGAGAGGAGATAAGCACAGCATTTACCTACTCCACCACCTGACCAGATCTCTGACATGCCTTTTAAATCCATACCTTTTCCCTCACTTGTTTCTCTTTTATACAATTGATCTTTTGATGAACCCAGAGCATTTGACTGCAGTTTCCTTCTGTCTGATTTTTGCTGATTGCATTCTCCTGATGCAATTTAACAGGCCCCTCTGTCCTCTGGATTCTCAATAAAATTTCTAATTCCCCTTGTGATTTCTTCTTTAATCTATGGGTTACTTACAAGTGTGTTGTTTAATTTCCAAATATTACAGGATTTCCCCGATTTCTTTCTTTTGTTGATTTCTAATTTAATGCCATTGTAGTCAGAGAATATATAATTATATAATTAATCTGCTTAAATACATTGGGACTAGTTTTATGGTCTACCATATGGTCTTTCCTAGGAAATGTTCCATAGGCACTTGAAAAGAATGTATATCTGTAGTCAGAGTGAATTGATTGATAGTGTTGTTCAACTCTTCTACATTCTTGATTTTATATCTAGTTTTTCTATCAGCTATTGAGAGGGGTATTCAAATATCCAACTATTATTGTGGAATTGTTTATTTCAACTTCAGTTCTGTCAGTTTTTGCTTTATGCATTTCGAAACTCTGTTTTTCAGCATGAATACACGTGTAATTGTTTTCCTTTCCGATGTATTGACCCTTTATTGTTATGAAATAGTCCTTTCTATCTCTAATAATACTTCTTGCATTCCAGTCTATTTTATCTGATATTAGTATAGTCACTTAAGCTCTCTTATGGATATTATTTTGAATATCTTTTTTCATCATTTTACTTTCAATCTCTTTGTGTCTTTAAATTGTTATGTCTTTTATGTCTGGCAGACAGCATATAGGTAGATGTTGGTTTTTAATCCAGTATGACAATTTCTGCCATTTGATTAGAGTGTTAGATCTGACAGAAGTTTTCCTCAAGCACCTGGAGCCAAAAAGCTTTGTCCTTTACTGATAGGTCTGTGAGTGGAGTGGGGGCACATTTAAAGTTTAGGCCATTTTTCAGTCTTCCCTGAGCTTTTCCTTTCCACCTGTCCTTTTTGCATTCCCTCTTGTCTTGTATATAACACGGTTGACCAGGAGTGTGTGGCTAGTTTGGTTTTCTTCTAGTTTGTGCTGTGCATGCACATGGACTCAACCAGGAATATGCTTGCCCTAAACACAAATGCAACCTCAGGCTAATAGAGTCACCACTCACCCACTGCCAAGATTGTCATTTTCAGATTTTGCAGACAAATGGATGCAGGTACCATCCATTGCTCCAAATGAGGCAAGGCCCTCGATCACAGGTGTGAAGCTGCTAGCTCTCATGGCCTGTCCTGGTAGAACATTCTCCTCCACGGGGAAGGTGGGATGGAAGCAGACCCGGAGAGAATGCCAGACTCGCACTGTCCTTAGCAGTTTTCTCGTGTGTAAACATTTCTTAGATTTCTGGTATGCCTTTGGTCAGTTTTCAGGGCACTGAACTAGTTGTTTTTGTCAAATTTGCTCAGCTTTATGGTTACTTTTCGAGGAGAGGATTTGTTGACCTCCTCACTGGCCATAGCCAGAAATTCTAGTAACAAGGCCAGGGTCATCAAAATCTATTTCCTTCATGACAACTGCAAGTTTTAGTATTGAACATTGCCTGTCAGATCCTATTTCCTGCTCTTATGTCACTTACTCCAGAGCAGAATTGTTCTATCCTGCTTTGTTTGTCACCTCAATCTAAGTAAGATTAAAAAAGGAACACCTTTGCCAGGGATATTGTCCCCAACATAGCAATGTTCAGCAAAGACTTGTAGATTGTGTTTCAGTGTAGAAGAAGATAGATTCTTGTATGGTTTAACATGCGTGAGTTCCAAGTTTTACAACTTCCCCCACGTAGGAGATAGAAAGTAAGATTTTTTTATGACCATTTTTCAACAGGCATACCTGCGTCTTTAAAAGGTGACTAGCAGTAACACTCGGATGCTTAGGTACCTGGCATTGTACTAACTGTTTCACTTCCGTTAACTGTAGGTTGGGTATTATTTCAAACCACATTTTATAGCTGGAAAAGTAACCTACCAGGTGTCACCAGCTAATAACTGGGCTCTGAAGCCAGGTGGTCAGGCAGCAGAGTCTGAGTCTGTACTTTCTACATTCTGTGGCTTTGTGACAGCTAGTGAAAGGTACTGGCCTGGAAGTGACCAGTCAATAGAAAGATGGTGAGTTGTAACCTATTTCAACATTAAAGGCAAGAGCAAGGAAACAGTATTTATGTCCATGTCGAACATGAAAAGTATAACTACCTTGATATAACTAATTCTTCCCTAGATGTGCTTAACTGAAGTCATTCATGACAGACTTTAAGCACATCCAGTACCTTGAGTGGTCCACATCGAGTGTAATGGCAGGACTTGAATAGGGAAAACTCTCCTCAGGACAGCAACTCCCGCCTGTGGGTGGGCCAGGCATCACTTATGGGGAAAACCCTACTCTTTTCAATGAGTCAAATTAATAAGGAAATTGAGGGCCATCCAGTTTCCTCATTTTAAGCATGAGGAAGTTGAGGTTTAGTGAAGTGACCCTTCGCTAAAGATGCTGAAGGCCACTTCAAACACAATCTCTTCCCTAAAGGCTTCTATGCAGGAGGCTAGTCTCACCACTCTCCTATTTCTGAATTCCTTTAGCATGAAGGAATTCTTCATGGTATGCTTCTTTCAGGAAACCCTGTTTTGACTGGCTGGCTGGTTTGATTTTCACAGGTATGTTAGAGCCAGAGCACAGGTTGGAATCCAAAGGCTGTACCGTCCTACACACTGGTATGAAAGGCAATGTGGCAGCCTGTCTTATTTCAGGGAAAACATCTCAAACATGGGGCTTTCTAACAGTGGGCATCATCTTCCATTTACATGGTCACATATAATTATATTTCTCTCCTTCTCTCTTTTTCCAGCTCTTGGAAATATAGAGATAAACAGGATTGTGAGATAATATAAAAGCTTCCCCAAATGAAGCCTCATCTCCCTGTGGCACTGGAGTGAAAAACTTTTCCCTTCCCAGCCCTTCCCCTCATTCTCTCTTTCTAACTTGAGAATTGAAAAAATAGATACATCATGGGCATCCTTACTCTAATGTCAGGGGTCCTAGGAACCAAAGACCACAGGAATCTGTTAGGCAAAATTCTCTTAAAAACAAGGATATGGACCAAATTGTTTATTTATTTATAGTTACTTGCCATTCCTAATGCTACCTTATTTCATTCCTTCCTTTTTGTTTTTCTTCATATATTTTTTTAACTTAATGTGATAATGGGTAGGGGTGAAGAAATGCCCTTTAAAATAAAGAATCTTGTTTTGTATGCTCTGCTCCCCTTGCCAGACTAGAAAATGTTCTGTAGTAACTATATATAATACCACAGAATTAATAAGGATGAGTCTAAGCATATGTATGGCTGAAAAGGGCTCATTCACTATTTGTACTATTTTTTGTACCAAGGGAATAATGCAATTGAGTCTGCTGTTGCAGCTGACTTTCTGCATCATCATGGACTGCCTGACACATGGCTTAAAAAAAGGAACTCAGCTCCATCTTTCATTGGGACAAACCACCTTTGTTGAGTTTCATGCCTTACAACACGCATGGGCAGAGTGTGGGCCCTTCTTCCACATTATGTACAATTTAAGAAGACATTAAAAGTTCATGGACAAGACCATTTCTCCCTATTCTCTGCCTTTGCCCCACCTCATTCCCTTGGCTCCAAGCTCAAAGTTACTTTGTCATAACTAGAAAAATTTTGCCTAGAGAAGGATGCCAGAGTTTCCTAGTGCTCCAAATCTTCTCTTGACATCTTGTCCCATCCCTATTTCTTCCTCTCCACCCCTAACAAACCCACCAAAAGTACAGAATCTAGCCATGGGAAAACTTCTAGCCCAAATCCATTTTCTTCTAAGAATTGCTTCCAAACATTCACAGAATTTACTAAAGTTCTAATAGGCAGGCCACTGCCTGGATTCTTCTAGGACCATAACATCTCCGTTTGAACAACTCAAAGATGGACAGTAACCACAGTCTAAACCAAGCTGAAGTAAGAATGAACATGTCCATGCCATTTACGTGGCTTTAGTTTGACATTAAGATCAATTGGTGTTTGTTATTTAATGAATTATATGGACAGACATCAAGAAAAGCCAAATGTGACCCAGGCCTGTCCATTTTCCAAAAGCTCCTTAGGTGTTGGTAGTACGGCTTCTGATGCTCTTAGGGAGAAAACAACACTGTATGAAATACTAGGTGGTACATGGCTGTTCCCAGCTTTTTCCAAGGCAATTATTCTCAGACACATGACCAAACAGTCCAATGTGTTTGGATCACCTCAGCTTAGGCAGCTATCCTTTTTCAGAAGGCTCATTGCCACAGTATGAGAAAGACTGGGTCAAATTGAGCTACCTAATGAAAGTAGGATAGTTACTGGGAGGAGCTCTAATAGCCATCAGGCAGAATAGAACATTCGAAGGATAGAGCAACAGGTGATAGATGGTGGAGTGTGGCCCAGGCAAGTCAATCGTTGTTCTTTGCTGCTGCTCCTGCTGCTGGTGGTGGGGTTGTTGTTTATGTCAGGGGTTGTCTAACACAGTGAATGAATATTATTTGACAGCTGAGAAGAGTGTGGTTGTGGAGAATCCAGCATCAGGAAAGCCAGTGGGCAAGAGTCTACCATTGTTCAAGGACATCTGTTAAACTGGGGCCACAAGTTCAGGAAAGCATGTCAGTAAATTAACAGGAGGGCAACACAAGGTCATGGCAAAGTGAACAGTTAGGGAGACTTAATGCCCAGTATTGTGATAATCTTCCTTAGCTCTTGCTAAAGACATTGCTATAGGTCATATCCTCAGTCCATCTGATGTGGCCTTAGCCCTGAGGAGTGGAGGCAACAGGAGCTGAAGAAGATTGATAGACAGGCTGCAACAAGTCTGTCCCACATCACAGTGTTCTGATCTGCTGTATCTTGACGTAACTGTCATGGCTGAGAGAAAGAAGGCCCAGAAGGAAGGAGGGCTGGGCACAGTGGTCACAGGTCAATGGACAGAAACAGGTTGAGCACAAACACAGTTACTAAAATAAAGTCTGAGTTGAGGGGGTGAGTACTGAGGAGTCATCACAGAAGAAGATACTTAAAGTCAAATGTGTGGCATAAACTTTTCAGGATCGAGGCTCATTGGATGGAGAAGGAACGGTTACAGATCTAGAGACTAGCAAGGGAAGGTGCTTTTGTCTGGGTGCCATAGGGACATGGGAGGTTAAGGGTTACCGATCATCTGTCTTAGGATGCAGAATATGGTTGAGTTTTTTTTTTTTTTTATTCTTTATTTAATCTGAGATTTCCATTTTTAATTGGACTATTTAGGCCACATATATGTAATGTGATTATTGATATGTTGGGTTTAAATCTACTATCTTGCTATATGTTTTATATTTATCTCATCTATTCCTTGTTCTCTTCTGTCTCATTTTCTGCCTACTTTGGGATCCATTGAGCATTTTTTAATACTTCCATTTTAGCTCCTTTGTTGGTTTATTAGCTGTAGCTCTTTATTGGGTTTTTATGATGGTTTCATTATGACTTAGCCTGTGATAATACTTTCAAGTGATATTATACCACTTCATGTATAGTATGAGAGACTTACAACAGTGTGTGTCTATTTCTTTCCTCCCAGTCTCTGTGTTATTCGTGTCATATGTGTATTTTATTTCTACATACATTAAAATGTCCACAATATATTATTAATGTTATTGCTTTAAGCAGTCAATCTTTTTTTAAACAGATTAAAATAATGAGAAAAAATTGTCACATTTACCCATATAGTAGTTACCATTTCCAGCACTCTATTCCTTTGCCTGAATCCAGGTTTCTATCTGGTATCATTTTCCTTCTGCCCAACAGATGGACTTCACCATTTCTTGTAGTGCAGGCTTATTGGTGATTAATTTTTTCAGCCTCTTCATTCCTGGAAAAGTCTTTATTGCACCTTTGTTTCTGTGAGAATATTCCTTGGATATAGAATTCTAAAATGACAATTTTGCCTTCAGATATTTGCTCCATTCTCTTCTAGTTTTCCTTGTTTCAAACAACACATCTCACTGTTATTTTGTTTCTCTGCACATAGTATGTCCTTTTCTTCTCCCTTGTGCCTTTATTTATCCATGTTTGAAAACAATTCTATATGATATGCCTTGGTATAGTTTTCTTTGTCTTTCGGGTGATTGGGTTTTTTGGAACATCTTAGATTTGTGTGTTTATAGTTTTTATCAAATTTGGAAAAGTTTTGGTATTATTTTTTGTGTCTCCTGCTCCCTTTGGGACTCCAATTACATGTATATTATGTTGTTTTAAGTTGTCCTAGAGTTTACTAATGTTCTTTTTATTTCTTTTCCAGTCTATTTTCTCTCTGTTTCATTTTGGGTAATTTCTATTACTCTGTTTTTAAGTTTACTAAGCTTTTCTTCTGTTAACACCATCCAGTGTATTTTTCATCTCAGAAACTGATGTTTTCATTTCCAGAAATTTGATTTGGGTCTTTTTTATGTCTTTACTGTCTCTATCATGTTCAATCTTTCCTCAAGATTCTCAAGCATATGGAATTCAATTATAATAATTGTTTTAATATCCTTGAGTAGTAATTCTATCATTTGTGTTATTTCTGGATATTAATTTCCTCGACCCATTATGAATCATACTTTCTTCCTTCTTTGTATGCCTGGTCATTTTTAACTGAATATCAGATTGTGAATTTACCTTTTGAATGTTGGATGTTTTCATATTCCTATAAATATATAATATTTGAGCTTTGTTGTTGGATGCAGTTAAGTTACTTGGAAGCAGTTTGACCATTTTAGGCCTGTTTTTACGTTTTCCTAGGTGAATCTAGAGCAGTGTTTATAGTCTGGTGATAATTTTGTCTCACTATAGAGAAAAAAAATCTTCCTAACTCTCTACCTGATGCTCCATGAATTGTGAAGTTTTCCACTTTGGCCACTGGGAATGGAAACTTACCTACCCCTGTGTGAGCTTAGAGAATTGTTCTCTCTGATCTTTTTGGTTGGCCCTTTCCCTGGCTTCAGGTAGTTTCCTCACGTGCATGTAAAGGAAGACTTGTGGGGACTTCTTGCAGATATCAACAGCCATCTTTTGTGCAGCCTCCTGGTCTTCAGTACTCTTCCCTGAGAACTCAGTCACTTTGACTTTCTTGGACTGTCAGTTCCATCTACTAAATGCAAGAGAGATTGTGGGTTTTCTGTCTGGGTTCCCCTCCCTGTGCTACAGCCTGGACACTCTTTGCAGGTAGTAAATTGGGACAGTTTTTTTGTTTGTTGGTTTGTTTTCCTCTCTAAGGGATCACTGACCTTCATTGCTCAATGTCCAATCTCTTGAAAACACGTTTTCTTTAGTGTTTAGTTGTTACAAGTGGGAGGATAAATCCAGTTCTTCTTACTCCATCTTGGCCAGAAGCTTAAGTTCATTTGTGCTTCTGAATGTTTTCCACCCATAAGACTTGGTGTTTTAGGTGAGAAACAGATGAGACTTCTATACCTCAATGCCCCTTCCTGAGCAAGGTTAGGGAACATGGGGCCTTACATTTCCAGGTCTGGAAACCTGTTTTCTGATCTATTTCTAACCTAGTAATCTGTTGTTTCTCCAAGCCAACTAAGGGGCGTGGCTCTTACTCTGTATCTTGTTTTAGCCTCTGATAACCAAAGTTCTTTAGCCTCTTCCTCCTTCTTTTAGAGAGCAGAAATTTCCTTAATAAACCCAGTTTCTAATTCCTCAACAAACTACATATATGTGTGTGTGTGTGTGTGTGTGTGTG
>PVJL010004080.1:42500-139995 GCA_004026885.1 Lyroderma lyra
CTTGAATTGGTAATTTCATAACGTTGGTTTTTTTACATTTTGGAGAGACGAACTTCTGATCAAACCTCCACTTGATCATCACCAGTAATGATGAGTAAGATCAGCATCTATACCCACTCCAGCTTCCCAAGGCCAGGTTTATTTTGAAGCACATCTCCCAAACCATACCATTCCATCTGTAAATATCTCATTATGCATCTCAAAAATGCAAAAAATTTTAAAATTACCCAGAATACCATTTTCACACCCAAAATCTTAGTTAACAATAATTTAACATTTCAAATATCTCCACTAGATTTATTTTGAAGCAAACAACAGACATCCTAATATTTTACCTATAAATATATCAGTCTCTTTAATTAAAATACAAACACCTTTTCATTTTTCTCTAAGCAAACCCACAATGGCACTATCACACTTAAAAATACATTAATCTTTTAATATTATCAGATATCAGTGTATAAATTTCACTGTTTTATAGAAAGGAAACAGATGCCAGAAGAAATTAAGGGTGTGACCAGATATGAGATAATATTAATCTGTTAATACTATCAGTGTATAAATTTTCCCAACTTCTCATAAATGTTATTTTATAGTTGAGTTGTTTGAATCTGAATCCAAACAAATCCACACATTGTGTTTGATAGCTGTGTCCATTACATCTCTTTTAGTTTATGGATTCTCCTTCCCTCTTTGTTTTTCTTAGTAATTAATTCACTGAAGAAGGCATCTCATATTCTGGAGTTCTTAAGATTACAGTTCAGTAGTGGGTTTTTTTTTTAACCCCACTAAAAACATTCTTAGTTTGCTTTTATTCTTAAAAAAAAAAGAAAAATTTTTAAGTGCAGTTGACATTCAATATTATATCTGTTTCAGGTGTATAGCATAGTGGTTAAACATTTATATAACTTACAAAGTGATCACCTGATAAGTCTAGTACCCACCTGGCATCACATTAATACATAGTTACTACAATATTATTGACTATTTTCCCTATGCTGTACTTTACATCTCATGACTTTTTTGCAACTGCCAATTTGTACTTAATCCATTCCCCCTTTTCATCCAGCCCCTTAACTTCCCTCCCATCTCTATTCTTTTTTAAAATAAAGCTTTATTGAGGCATTCCTGGCATGCAATAAACTGCACACCAAGTGTATAATTTGATAAGTTTTGACACATGAATGTACTTTGAAACCATCTCTACAATCAAGGTCACAAATTCATTAGTCACTTCATGGTACATTTCATTCTCTGAATCTGGGCACACACTTAATTTCTTCTAGTCTCAGTTTCTTTTCTCCAAAGTGAGAGGTGTAAAGGACAGGTGTATAGAAGATGTCATTAATGTAACGTACATGTCTAAGTTTCTGTTATTCTTTCTTTCTTGGCCTGTTGCTCTACCAGATGTTAGATATAAAATACGCAGACGAAGCCCATAGGTTAAATTAGTTTTTTATATTTCATCGGGTTTTTCTTTAATTAAAATAAAACAGGAGGCTCTGTAGCTGCTTTCTCTCCTGCATATGAGAAAGATTCATAAATTGGTTGCTCATTCATTGCTGAAAACTGACATATTTCTATTTAAGTTTCTGTGTCACAGGTCTGTGATTTCGAACCTTTGTGAGGCATTGCCTTTCTTTAAACCAGACTGAACGCAATGTACGTTGAGGGCCCTGCAGGCTCTAGCCTGTCTCTAAAACAGGAAAACGCATGGGGATAAAGGATCAAACACCCCCCAGGAAGTGGGTGAGAGAGGTGCCGATTTTAAAACGTACAAGGGATGATCAAAATGAACATGGCAGGAAGTGTTTAAAACTGACAAAATGAAAGCAAAGACAGTTTGAATGAAGTGCTATCTATACACTCTGGTCTAGGCAGAAACTGCTAGGAGGGCATGAGCAAATTTGGGCTTATGGTATTAATAAAAAGTATGGTGAGAATTGTCCTGGAAATTTGAAATTTTCGATGGACTCTAAAGCCTTCTGAGTAACACATGGCTTGTTCATTTACTCATCCACTTGGGACTAGGTAGGGGGTAGATCTAGGAATACTGAAATAAATAGTCCGCCATCTCTTAAGGAGCTTAGTCTCACAGAGCAGATAGAAGCTGCATGCTTGAGTATCTACAATACCAAGCAGCCTAGCCTTAGTTTTCTTTCCTGAGAGAGTTAGACTTGGGCAACTGAAAGGCAAAATACACAGGCAATTCAGGTGGAAACTAAAAGTTCACTTCAATTGCATCTTTGAACACATCTGTCCTTTGGTGTAAAAGTCTTTCATTCCAAGATGTCATGTAATACTATAGCATTCATTCATTCATTCATTCATTCAGAATGCCTCTAACATTGTGGACACAGCTTCTTCTTCCTAGAAAGCTTTTCCCTAGTTAATTTCTATTTACTTTCATGTCTTGATTCAGGTGTCTCTTGTTCTGGGAAGTCCTGACTGACCTCTAAGTTTTGGTTAATACTCTTCTTCATGCCCCCATCACTCTACTTACCAAATGCCTGTCACTCCTTGTGCAGTAAGAAAGAGTAATGGGCTGAGTCAGTTAGCTAGCTGTTCCTGCCTTTTTAAAAATTCCTCAAAGCAAATGCCTTAAAACCACAACTATCTAGCTAGCTCATCATTCTGTGGTGGGTTGGCTGGCTGGTCTTGTCTGGGACCCTCATGTATCTGTGGTCAGCTGGGAGCTGGGTGACCCTGGGGCCTCATCTGGGTGACTCATTTCTGCTCTGTGGTCTCAAATTCAGCAGTAGAGCTCAGTGACTCTTCACAGAGTCACTTCAGTCCATTGGTTAAAAGTCATAAGGCCAGATCCAAGGGGTCAGGAAATAGTTTCCACCTTTTGATGGAAGGAATTGCAAAATACTGTGGTCATTTTTGCAATCCACTTCCCTGATTTTAAAACTGAGATAGTTTTCCTCAGGGAAAGAGTTGTGCTGTGTGTAAAGCAAGAAAAGGAATCCTTAGGGAATGGTCCAGATAGACTTGAAAAGAGCAGAGAGACTTTTCTGAATATAAAGTAAAATTTAAAAAAAAAAATTTTTTTTTTTAATTTTCATTGGTTCCCAGGAAGAGAGAGAGCCATGAGGAGCAGGAAGGGAGCTGAGATCTATGGGAATAACAGACGGTTCTCTGTGAAGGTTAATGTAGGACCTTGCACACTCACAAATGTTACTCCAGACTTTTACTAAGGTTTTCCACCAACATCCAGGCCATTGATACTTCAAAGAGTGAGGTGACGTGGGAGGTGTCTGGCTAGGTGATATGGACTAGGAAAGAGGACTTGCAGATGTTCAGAAACTTATGCTTGTGTCACCTCTGGTTTTTCCTTTAACAATGGGCAAGTTTTAGGCACACCACTGAATTCTATATTCATGGTTTAAGCAAAAATACCTTTTTTTACATTTTATCATGGAAAATTTCTAACATAGACATAAAGTAGACAGAATAATCTAAGGAATTCCCTGGCACCCAGATCCCTGTTCCCCCCACAATCAATTCATGACTGTCTTCCTTTATCTCTTCCCCACCCGTCTTCCCCTTCCCACATTGCTTGAAGCAAATCCAGGATCTCTCCTATGTAAATATCTTAATATTGTATTTCGAAAAGGTAGGACGTTGTTTTAAAAGTGTATAATCACATACTGTTATCATGACTTTAAAAATTAACAATATTTCTTAAAATGATCAAATATTGAGTCAAGGTTCAAACTTTGAATTGTCTCCCTACTTTTTAGGGTCCACACATTGCAAGTGATGGGTACGTCTTACATTTCTTAACCTACAAAATGCCTCAAATAAACTGATTTGAAAAATCTATTTTTTGGGTATCTTGGATATTCTCTCTCGCTAATATATTTATTAAAGAAACAAGGTCATTTGTTCTACCGAGCTTCCCCTGGGCTGGATTTTGTGGACAGCAGCTCCACACTGCCATGTAACATGTTGGTCTGGCTTTTATGTTTCCTGTAAATGAGTAATTGGATCTAGAGGCTTGACTAGTTTCCAATTCATTTATGTTGGAAAGACTACTTTGTAAGTGCTGCTAAGGATACCCCTTTTATTCTGGAAGATTTTGTTCAGATTTGTGCCTCTAAAATTCTATGCCTCTAATTATGTCAGTTTGTACCTTGATTAAATCAAATGTGCACAATCTTCCTCTGAAGTAGTGAATAAATTTTAGTTTTTCCATGTTTACACTCTGGCAAAAAGTAGGAAGCAAGGAATGCACATGATTTTTTGAAATGGCTAAGTAATAAAATTTCAATTCAGTATAGTTTGGAAGAACATTTGTTGTACCTGTGATCTAATCCTAGCACCGAGCCACAAAACCTTATGAGAAGACCTGGTGAAATATCCAACATACAGGTGTGAGCAGTAAAATAGAAGCAACTGCTTAAAGAATGAAAAAAAAAAAAAAAAGAATACCTGTAGACACAGAGAAGTTCAGACATTGTCTGAGGAAAGAGTGAGAAAAGCTGGGGTTGCTGTAACTTTGGGCGCCCAGCGTCACCAGCAGCCATCTAAATAAGACATTCCCATCTCTGTTGACCGTCGGTAAATACCTGGGTTAGCTAGCACCTATGAATGATCTTGTCGGTTAGGAGGCGGAAACTTGGCCGTACCATGTTTGTAAACACACACGCTCAGTCCTAGCTTACGTCATTGCTTTAAATAGAATTGTCCTCCCTATTGGAACTATGCATCTCCGCAGGCTGTGAAAGCAACACTTTTTAAAAAAATCATCTACTTCATCGAACAATCATTTTACAAAGAACAATGACTTCAGAGCTAGTTAGAGCACCAACGAGAGCAGGTCCCCACTTCTCAACTTCCCACAGGTGGGTATCTGCCCTGGAGGGGAACTGCCCCCAGGAAAAGGCCGGCCTAACTGACACGCTGTGTGTAGAACCCAGGAAACTCGGCCTCGTGCCCTGCTTCTAAGGGCCACCAGGCAGCCGGCCTGACGTCCAACGTGGCCTTGTCGTCTCCATCCCAGTCCCTGTGTTTGATTTCAGGAGGATCTGGATCAGGGGTTCGCTCTCATTTTCTCTTAGTTCTTCTTTCAGCTTTTTAAACTATTGTATTCTCTTATTTTTAGGACACGAGTAGCAACAGGCAGAGTTGGTTGGCATGGAGACGCTGGAAAGGGCTACATTTTAACTCGCTACCATGGGAGGTAGGACGCGATAGCAGAGCTGTTTGTGGATTCCTGCCCGAGACTGCCCCGAACGAGGTGCAGATGACAGTTCTGTCCTGTCACTGCCATTCCCAGAGCAGTGGAAAGAGCTGGGAATGAGCCTGCTCCGCACACCATACTGGGTGCTAGGAGGGCCGTGGTAGCTGTACTTGAGGTTCCTCAGCCACAAGCGATGGCATGGAACCAGGCACAGGCTGGGAACCTGCATTCCTTGTCTCATGGCCCCTTCCCCCATCTTCAAAGGCATGTCCTTCTCATGCTGCCATCTCCCTGTTCTCTGCAGCCGAATGCTCTCAAGTGACGAAATTGGGCCCGTCCCGTTAACCCAGGAGAGTCTTCCCATTTGGAGGCTTTTAATATTAATCACAGCAGCAGACATGCCTTTTACCACACCACGTAATACAGTCAAAGGGACTGGCGACTGGGGCGTAAATATCTTTGGGGGCCATTATTCCACCTACCACAAAGATCACATTTTCCTCAGGAAGACGAAAAGAAATCGAGAAAGGAGATATTTTCAGGGAGACTCTTTAAAGTCCGCACTCCTTCCCTTGTCATTTAGGCCCTTCAAGCCACCACTCCAAAATAACCATCCCATTTTCCCACTCGAAATGTCCCACAGTTCCTTTACCTGAACCGAACTACGCATGTTCTGGGCTTTGCCTCAACCCTCATTGTTCCTGGTGCCACCTCGTCCCTTCTCAGCACCACCGCCTCCCCTCCAAGGTCCAAGACTCCTACAAAGTCTTCCCTTATCCTCCAAGAGAGAAGCAAACATCAGTGTTTTGACTGTCCTCTATGTTAATGAACCTTCTGCCTGGGGGCCCCACAAGACTGCAGGTTCCCCAGTGCCCTGCATACAGCAGGAGTTGCATCTACGAGTGTGGACCCTCAGTGGACTCCTAGTGGAGGAAAGGGCCCATGAGGAATGGCCTTCTGCACCATTAGCTCCCTGACCTGGGCATGAGCTTCCTCGGGTGTTTGCACCTAGTAAAGGAGAAGCTACGTGCGTCCTAACAAGAGGAAGCTCCCTATATTTCCTTCAGGAGAAATGGACACAGCTTGATGATGGTGAGGCCCATAAGTAGGAGAGAGGAGTCATTTTGACCTTCTGCTTCCCCTTCCAGGCCCTATTTTCCCCCTTCCCACCCACCCCCATCCACACTCGGGTAGGAGAAAGCTGTGGGCACGAGAGACTCATCCCACCCAGCAACTCTGTTATGAAGTCAATTGTATCCTCCAAAATTCATATGTTCCAATTTTAACCCCTTGGTTAATGTGACCATTGGAAATAGGGTCTTTGCAGATGTAATTAGAGAAGATGAGGTGAGACTGGAACAAGGTCAGCCCCTATCCAATATGGCTGGTGTCCTTATAAAAAGAGGAAGTTTGGACACAATACGCATAGGGAGATCGCCATGTAAAGCCCAGGTTTTGCCGCTACAAGCCAAGGAACTACCGGAAGCTAGGAGACCCTTCCCTAACTTCTTCAGAAGGAGGAAGCCCTGCCAACACCTTGATCTCGGATTCCTGGCCTCCAGACCTGTGAAACAAGACATTTCTGTTGTTTAAAGCCCCCCACCCCACCCCCGTTTGCGGTGCTTTGTTATGGAGCCCTAGGAAGCTAACGTCCACGCACACTCATGTGGGTTGACTTTCTGTGAATACAAGTGTTCTGGTGTGGACAGAAGAAACTTCAAATATTTCAGGGAACACCGTAGCTGACTAACTTTGGGCTTCTTACTTAAGCTCTCTAAACCCCAATTTCCTCACATGTATAAAAGACATAAATATAGCTCCTACCTATCAGGTGGGTGTAAGGATAAACGTGACCTGGAACTGAGAGCAGTTAGCGTAGCCCTCGGCGCGTTGCACGTTCTCACTAAATGGTTGTGGTGAGGTCCCCAGTTCACGTAGCGAATGTGACGTGCTCGCTTAGTAGTCAGGGCTGGCTGCAGCAGCAAGGCCAGAAAGGTGTCTGGGTGTGGAGGCTGGAAAAGCAGGTGGAGCCAGATGGGAACATTGGGGAGGAAGTCCGTGAAGCCTCCTACCTGACGTGCCTCAGTTTCACCAGGCTCCTCTACTGCTTTGCCTGTCTCCACCCCATCTTCAGCCCCTCCTTCCTGCTGGCTGTCATGCTTAAGAGGAAAGGAAATGTATCTTAAGTTTGTGGTTCATAGCAATTCCATCGATCAGAAAAATGGGCTGGGGAGTTCCCTGATGGTGTAGTGGCTTAAGGCTCTGGTGCTATCAGCGCTGCGGCCTGGGTTCGATTCCCATCCAGAGAGCTACCCACATAAAAAAAAAAAAAGGAAAAAAAAAAGAAAAATGGGCTGTATCAAACTACCCAATTGGCTGAACCTAGCTTATCATAATATTTGTGGAATAAGTAAATAAATAAATGGATGAGTATTTGAACAAGTCAGCTCCATGGACTCAAAGTATTTGTTCCCAGGAAATAAAAATAGGGTTTGTTTTGGCCTACACTGCCACCATTCAAATGGCAGCAGCTTGACCTTCAACCTCAGATCCAAAAGGTTTTAATGGTTACATAAGAAGAAATTGTGTAACATGCGAAGAATGCCAGTGAACTCAAACCCTTTGCCACATTTCCTACTTCAGTAGCTAAACACAACTTTGTAGCCTGGCTTTGCAGGCCTTTCCACATTAGCCTTCCTCTTTCACGCAGTCATCGTTTCCCACACAGCCTTTTGCCCCAGCCCAGCTCCTCTGGTGACTAACCTCACTGCCTATCACCATCCCCTCTCAAAAAAAAAAAAAATTACATACACATATATGCTCTAAGATACTCCCAGCATACATCTTGGGTCTCTGCTCCCCTCCCTATCTCCTCAAGGCTGCTGCAGCGGCCAGAAGCATAAAATAACAGAAGATGATCCATCCCTCTGGTATGTGTTTTCCTATTCCATCATGTCTTAACTAACCGAAAGCTCCCCAATCCACACCTCTGATGCTCACACTGCTGGGCCTCTTTGCTCTGTCCTGACACAGCCCATAGCTCATGCCCAGAGAGGAGGTCTGCAGGTCACTGCTGCTGCCCTGACCCTGTCTCTCCAGGCTCTGCTTTGTTCCTATTGTCGGACTATCCCCAACTTGCTGCCATACCTCCATGGGGAGCTCTGTCTGCTTAGCACATTCCTTCCTTTCCCCCTCCCTACTCTTCACTTCTTTCAAACACCTGAGAAATCTTCCATCTGTTTCCCACTTAAGTTCATATCTTCATACTCGCCTTCATACTCAGCTTACAGTGCACTAACCCATTTGTTTATATGAAACTCGTGGATGGCCTCCTCTTTTCCCATCTAGGTTAGTCACCTACAGCATCGATTCGCAAGTGGTAGTACACGTACCCCTGGGGGTACATGTTGAGCTGTTCAGGGGTACATGAAAAATAATCAGTAATGGTGGAAAAAGAAGTAAAGTTAGAAAATGCAAACTGTTTGTTATTGAATAATAAATGTTGAGTTTGAATCACAGTTAATGGAAACACTTCAAAATTAGATCACATTAGCACATGATGATTGGTGAGTGCGTGGCTCTGAACCCTTTCTCCAAACCACTCATTAGGCACAGTTTCAGAACAAAGCAGTTATAACTTTCCTAGAACTTCTCCAGAACTTCTCCAAACATATAAATACATCTGTAACCAGCCCATTTGATCAGTTTAGTTACTGACTGAGTAAAAAGTAAGTGCATTGTCTTCAATTGTGTTTCTTTTCAAGTAGTTTTTTATTTAATGTTTAAATACCTGATCATCATGATCAAGGTTTAACTGTTGTACAAATATGGTAAAATTAAATCTGTGGTTTGTACTTTTCAGTGTACTAATTTTTCTTTCCTATCTTATTACCTCATTTCCACTATTTTACATTAAGATAGGCACTGAACAAAATATCTGTATTTAAAAACAGCTGTCTTAAAAACAAGGACAATTTATAGAAATTGATTTAAAAGGGGTACAGAAGTGGGAAAAGGTTGGGAAGCACTGACATACAGAATAACAAACAATTTTGTTCCATTTTTGGTTATTTCATGTTCCCCGTGCATAGTAGGGAAGACTCTAAATTGGTCAATGTACTTAAGCTGTAGCCAAGACCAGGTCTATCTTTAGAATGGCAAAGAGATTTCGACCTGAGCGTTGCCCTTGGTGGTTGGTGTGGCTGTTGGAGTGCTTAACACTTGAGGAGTGTAGGTTCACATGCAATCAGTCAGTGTGACACCTCCCAGGGCACAGGAGAAGGGAGATGCATGCATGCCACCTGTTTGCCGATCCCGGTCTACAAGCTCCATGTCTTTCCATGAACCTGCTTTATGAAAGGGGGATTTTATGGCATGTGTTAGAAGTCTCTGGTGTTGTCCAGGAACTACGAGAGTTGTTTAGTTGAAAAAGACCTTTGCCTCTAATATTGAGCTTGCCCCCATCTGAGGCCCAGGGTAGAGTGAGTGAAGCAAGAGACAAAATAAGAGCCCACAACTCCTGTGAAAACCATCAATTTGTCCTGGGGCATTTGAACACCATGATATTCTAAACCAAAAGTAAGCCTTGATAAGTCAATATTCCTTAAAGCAAAGTTATCTCTACATATCACTAGAGAATCTGGATAGACTGTCCACATAGCCCAGTATCTTAGTCTAATAATACTATCTAAAGCAGCAGTAACCAACCTTTTGGCTTCCCTGGGTCACACTGAAAGAATTGTCTTGGGCTACACATGAAATACACTAACACTAATGATAGCTGATAAGGGGAAAAAAAGGTCACAAAAAATCTCATAATATTTTAAGAATTTGTGTTAGGCCACATTCAAAGCTGTCTGGGGCACAGATTGGACGTGCCTGATCTAAGGGGTTCCTTTAACATGAGACCTTAAGGAGGTTAAGAATTACTGAATTTTATGGTATAATAAGACCAACTTTCTGATGTAAAGCTTAATAATCTGAAACAAACTGTTGAGGCCTCTCAAGCTCAAGTTCCCCCAGTGACCGTGAGACTACTGCCGGTCCAGCCCAGATGCCCTTTGGGCTGTGTTCCTGCTCTTGCTCCTCACCTGCCTCCTGCTCTCTAGTGGGCCCTGGACCTTTCCATCCTGGCTCCAAGCCTGTTATCACCCTTGGCTCCGGTTATGCGCAACCAGGATTGTCTATAAGAAGTGAATCCCTATTGGCTTATTACTACAAAATTATGCTTCCCTCCGAAGTGCTCTGCCAATTCCCTGCTGTGGCCATGGGTGGCTGGAATGCTGTCTGTCTCAATGTCAACACTTTCACCAGGAATGCTGTTCTAGGAAGGGTGCAGCACCTTACCCATTTGCACAACACCCAGTCACTTCCTAACCATGCTATTGATGTCTCCTCTCCTGCAAACCACCCTGCTCTTGTAAGACAGTCC
This sequence comes from Lyroderma lyra, assembly GCA_004026885.1. Taxonomy (NCBI): domain Eukaryota; kingdom Metazoa; phylum Chordata; class Mammalia; order Chiroptera; family Megadermatidae; genus Lyroderma; species Lyroderma lyra. Next base: position 53,120 of record PVJL010004080.1, read on the forward strand.
TCTTCAATCACTTTCTGCCTAATAACATGTATCTTACCCTTGGACAAATCATATCCCCTTCCTCTTTTGCCAAACAACTAGGAAATGGGCGAGGGGCTTGGCTTTTGTGAGAAAGGTTTGGAAAGGAGGCAGACAAGTTAACAAAAGGATGCCGAAGAATGAAAAGAGCCCTCTTTATTGGTCATTAAAACTCTTAAACAGCAAAAACACAAAAAAGAAAACTCTTTCTTTTGTAAAATAGTTCTCAAAGATGAAAATTTCTTTTTCATCTTAGTATTTTCAATGGAACACTAAAAATAAAGTATTTTTAAAGTAGTATCCTTCTGCTTTGTAAAGAGATATCACCTCCCCATTGGCTTCAGGAGGAAAACCTGGAAGTCAGACTCAAATGTCCTCACTCTCAATTACAGGCCAGAAAACACTTGAGAAGGCAGAGCTGGTGCCCACCCTGAAAAGGCTGTAATGTCTGCATCCTCCCATCACACTGCTGCCAGGCAGCTACAGGTCAAGTTTTGGGTATGATTACTGAAACAAGGCAATGCAAGACAAGATCCTCGAGCTCTCTGGCAATACACCAATTATCTGCTGTGGTTGAGAGGCTCTGTGATCTTTCAACGATGCCCAGATAGGGACCCACAATGACTACTTTTGCTCTCTTCTCCCCTTGGCAAGGCCTTGCAGTGGGGAGAGCTGCCAGAGCTAGCAGGGGGAGCTACTGAGCTCATCATCGTCATCATCATCATCATCATCATCATCTAACGCACTGTGAAAGGTTCATTCTCGTTGAATCACCTATGTCACCTCGGAAGGGATGCCATCACCACATTTGTATTTTCCCTAAATCACACTCCTAGTTGTGAAGGAGAGAGAAATGGTGCATTTCCCATCATTCGGCAGTGTGGAAAGAACCTTCCTTCCCTACCCGCTCAGGAGTCCTGAGGCCTTGACAAGTTCTTGACACTTCCTGAGCCATTGTTGTTATCTGTGCATTGGCAATTGTAATGGCTAATTTTACAGGTCAACTTGACTGGGCTGCAAGTGTCCTGATAGTTGGACAAACATTATTCTGGGTGTATCTGTGAGGGTGCTTCTGGATGAGATTGACATTTGAATTAGTAGACTGAGTAAAGCTGCCAGCCCTCTCCAATGTAGGTGGGCCTCATCCAATCAGGAAAGGACCTGAATAGAATGAAAGCCTGACCCTACCCCAAGTGGGAGAGATTTCTCCTGCTTGACTGCCTTTGAACAAGGACATTGGCTTTTTCTTGCCTTCAAACTGGAACAAAAACATCAGCTCTTCCTGGGTCTTGAGCCTGCCAGCCTTGGGACTAAAACTCACACTATTGGCTCTCTGAGTTCACATGCCTTAGAACTCAGACTAGAAGTACACCATCATCATCATCACTTTTCCTGAGTCTCCAACTTGCCTACTCACCCTGCAGACCTGGGGACTTGCCAGGCTCCATAATTAATGGAGCCAAGTCTTCATAATAAATTAGGCTGACCAGATGTACCATTTTAAACAAGACAGAAAACAATGGTCCTGTCCCATTCCAAATGGTGTGTGTGGTCAGCCTACTGACACCTTGAATTTAGCCCAGTGAGACTGACTAGGCTGACCACATGTACCATTTGGTACCACAGTACCATTGTTTTCTGTCCCATTTAAAATGGTACTTCTGGTCAGCCTATAATAAATCTCTGTCTCTGCATCTCTAGATGATACAGGTATAGATAAAGATCATATACATATAGGCATAGATACACATCCTATTGGTTTTATCTCTCTGGAGAACCCTAATACAGCAATAAATGACATTAAATTAGAAAAGCCAAGGGCTTGGTATGCAAAAGGTTGAAGGCTCTCTCCGTTCCTTAATCTTCAGGGTTTCAGAGACTGAAACCCCAACCTGACCTTAGCTGACAGTCACCTGGTGAGGCTCCCCCAGGGGCTCAAGTGCATAATTCTACTGGACTCCCCTCCACCTCCATCCTAGAGGAGTTCCTTGAGCTCCATAGAAAGTTTCATTGCTTGTGAAATGGAGCTGTCATGCTCCTATCAATAGAAACTGTTTTCCGAATGACCTGTCAAGGACCAGTATCCTCAGTGTTTTGATCATGGAAATCTCTCTGGGCCTTTCATAGTTATTTCCACAGCCCCTCCCTTATAGAATGAGCTAGTGTAACACAAATAATTGAATTTCTGGGGAGAGAAGAGAGGGCCCTAAGATGGAATCTGGGCTTGTGTTGTCTTTTAATGGTCACTGCAAAAGAGTCGAGTATTATAAATTGCCCAGATTTATTTTCTTTTTTCTTTTCACACAAATATCTGTAAAAAGAAAGAAAGACAGAAAGATAGGATGATGGAAGGAAGAAAGGAAGCAAGGAAGGAAGGAAGATCCTCTAAACCCAAAGCAAAGAATTATATCAACATATTTATTAGAGACCATGTTAAATCCAACATGAATCAACTCACATATTTGCAACATCTTAATTTGGACTAATTAAGAGAACTTTTGAATAATTTCCTCCTGCCCCCCTCCCATAACACCTCTATTTGGGGATAGGCAGATAGCTTCTCCACTTTAACTTTTTATTTATTTGATTTTTAACCCATCATTAGCACTTAGCTTTCTTTCGTGGGTTGAATTAGGTTGTGACAAACTGAAATGCTGTGAAAGGAGACTGAGTTACCCCGGCCACCACCCTCAATGCTCCCGCCTTTGAACAACTCTGAGCTACTGACCTGGAGTAGGAAGCTTGCCTTGGGGAAAGCAGATTACAAATCATCATCAGATGGAGGAGCTGTCCTTCCTCTGGGTATCTCAGCACTTACTGAAAGAGCAGAATAGATTGACACCACCCCCCCAGTCTCCTAAAAGCATTCACATGCCTTTTCCATGGTTCTTGGGGTCCCTCCCCATTTGAGGAAGGCGCTGTCCTTGAGGGCCGCCCTCATGTAGCTTTATCCACTGACAAGAACCAAGTGGGAATTGTAATTCCATGCACAGGAAATTAACTTCCTTTTCTGATTTCTCCAGTCCCTGTGACCTAGTACTGAGTCCAAGAGGGGGTGTTAGGAATAGTCCAAGGTTCGGGGGCCAGTGTGAAGAACAGGTACAAACGTGATGGGGATGATGGCTGGTTTGGGGTTTAGAGGAGTTATGGGATGCGCAAATTCTTACTTCATTATCTGAGCAAGGAATGCCGAGTCCAATGAACAGGAAGGTATTACAAAAACAAAGAGCCGTAGGTGAGCAGGGGATTAGCATTCACAGGTGCTGAGAATTTGTGCAAGATTCCTCTTCCCTAGTGAAAAAGGAGTCTTGCACAAATTCTCAGCACCTGTGAATGCTAATCCCCTGCTCACCTAAGGTTCTTTGTTTTTTTAATATCTTCCTGCTCTCAAACTTGGAACTTAGCATAAATAGGTCCCCAGAAGGAGGCCAGATAAAAACCCAAAGGGCAGGAGTTAACTGCGCTTACAAATAACACTAAAAGCACTAACCTAGCACTAAGTAAGCACTGAAATACTTTTTGTTTAGACTTCAAAGAGGCTCAAGGACGGAGCAGCTGTGTCCTGGCAGCTTCCTCTTTGATGACAGGACCCCTGTGCACCAAGGGCAATCCAACAATCTGTGTGGAGAGGGAAGGGCAAACATCACTGATAAAATGCCTCCCAAGGCAGAAACAGAGCGAATGCAAATATGGCAGATCAATACCTAGAATCCCTCTGATATGGGATCAAAGCTGACAGGCAGTTTACACACAAGCAAATACAATAAATCAATGCCTAGAATCTCTTTTAGAAATGTAAATGTACATTGTTATGATAGCATGAGGCATATAAAGCTCACAAATACATAAGAATATAAATGTTCAGCTTGATCAGACTCTACATCGGTTTGATCTTTTGGGACAACAATGTGGCAGTATGTATAATAAAAGCTACAAATTTGTTTTATGACTTCGTACCCAATACTCTACTCTGGGAATTATACCACACAAAAATTTTACTTATTTATAGTTGAAAAAAATAGGAAATCATTCCAGATGCTCAACAATGGGTACTTGGTTAATAAATGATGGCACCTTTACTTAAAGTCAAGGAGACCTATCCCATTATTTTCTGGATGAGGACACCCAGGAGAAGTGAAATCTAGAACGGTGAACAATTTTCATCTTACGTATAGATGCTCTTCATGGAAATATGTCTCAAAGTCCTGAATTGAATTGGTGCTGCAGCGTGTGGACTCCTTGGAAAGCAAACTGGATCGATAAATGATCTGCCAGGGGCCTTAGTCCCAGGCCTGTGGGAGCCTCTACACACATGACTGTGAGCCCTGGGTTATGGGACTGGCTGAGGGCAAGGTCAGCAATGGAGCCAGTCTCTTTCTCTTCTTTGTACCAGGGTCTCCTTCAGTGCATCTATAATGCAAGTCTCCAAACTGGGGATTGAGGGTTCCTGGCATAGACACTCAGGAACTACTCTGAAAGTTTCAGGAGAACGCATTACCTAACCGTCAATATCCACATGTATCATTTCCTAGAATAAATTTGCGGAGATCTGGCCAGCGTTCTCCAAAGCCTCCTTCCACTTGGAAAAGCCAGACATGCTCTTTTACCACCTTGGATCTTATTAGGAAGCATTGCTCCAGGTGAAAAAGTTCAGTGGTACAAAGCCAAAGTAACACCTCCTGTAATAAGATGAATTTCCCGCAAATCCAGAGGCCCCTGCCTTTCCCAGTTTATACACACCGTTGTGAAGAGGACAGTGGCACTGTGTGAATTAAGACACATGGTAGTGTGGGTGGCGAGAGTAACTGACAATCTCCGTGTGGCAATTTTGCTTTTTCTACTCCCCTCCCCTGACTAGTAAAACACTATTTTCTCTCTTGAGAATCCTTTGAGAGCAAAGCAGAGAGAGCAGTCCTGAGAAATACTAATTATCAAGAAGAGCTTATTTTCATACGTTCCTGTTAACTATTCTCAGCTATCATCAATTTTCATCCCTAGCAAGTGGCATTATCTGGAAAGAAATGTGCCATCAAATAGCCAGAGAAGCAGATAGAGGTCAGTGATACTGATTATTTTAGATACAACAGAAATGTTTTCTGGGACTGCTGAAACATGATTTTCACAATTCATTAACTGTAACCCACAGGTAAAATTGTTGCATAACTTCTTTCATATTTGGTAAAAAACTATTTTTATCAAATATGATAAAATATTTACTCAAATTATGTGATCTCAAACTTTATTTTATTTTGTAAAATCATAACCCTTTTTACCTCCTAATAGCAAGAAATAAATAATATGCTAACTCTTGGCATTGCTTTCTTTACATTAAATGCATAGGAAATGTTTCATCATGGTGTATCTGACTCCGAGATTCATTCATTTCCAATAAAATTCTTCTCTTTATGTGTCATTATGTATTAAAATTGATAATGTATTTATGTTGACTTGATTAATCATGTTCTAAAATAATTATAATGAAAACTCAATAAAGAAAAATTGATGTGTAGACCATAATGACCACATTGAAATATAAAATTTCAGTTTCCATACATTTGTTTTGTCTGGTAAGATAGTCAATAGGACACTTTATTTATTATTTTTTTTTGCAATATATAGATGATGTATTATAGACGTGTACGCTTGAAACCAATATAATTTTACCAACCAATGTCACCCCAATACATTTAATAAGACACTTTAAAGAATAATAATAGAGCTCGAAGATAAAAATCTATGGAGACCGTGAATTGGGAATTATGGGTTCAAGACGAAAAATCTGTTTCAGTTCATTTTTAAATGGATTTTGGTGAGTATCATATTATTATAGTTTTGAAATTCCATTATAAGACTTTAAAAGATTAATGTCTTATTTTTGATGTTCAAAATTTGCATCAATTCAATTATCTAAACTTACTTAAATTTTAAAATGTCAATTTCAAATATGCAATAGAGTGAATGAACAGTTTCAAAAAAATTTTTTTGACAATCGCCTGAATTGTTTTTTCTTTTATTTTGTCAAAATAAGTAGAAAGGAAGTGCATTATCTACAAGAAAATCATATAAGCACAAACTGATAAACTGTGGGCAAACAATGCACTATTAAAATATTACATTTTCAGAGCCAGTGAGATTCTTTTGTAAATGCCAGAAAGTCAAATGTGAATATAAGACAGATAAGTATAAAAAATGTCAGATTGGAGGTAGAACAGAGAGTGTGAAAACACTCTTAAAACAGTGAATTTCTATTTGTAAAAACAAACGTTTAAAAATTTTTGAGTATTAAATAAAAAATATTACTTGGAAATGGTAGCTATTTAAATATTATAAATAATTTTTAAGCAAAGAGGTTATAAAAATGTTCATTTATTCCTAGATTTACAATAGGTCTAGTTCAGAATTAAATTTTAATCCATAGTAAAATTTCAGAAACATAGAACCCTGGTTTCAATCTGGACTATTGAACTTTCTCTAATAATATAAGCATTATTAAAAGTATTTCTTCACTCTTTCTACATTCAATATTCATATTTATGTTAATAAAACTATGATTTTTTATGAAATAGTTTTTACAAGAAATTTCTTGTAATATGAAGAAGTAAGATTATATAATTGAACATTTATGGCAGCTCAAGGTTAATGTGCAGATACATGGACTTTTTGGAAGAATATTTCTATTTATTTGTCTATGTTGCTTTTTGTAGCTCTATTTTGCAAAAAGTATATTCTTTTTAAAAAGATATTTATTAAAACATAGCTAATATACAATATTATATCAATTTCAGGTGTACAGCATGTTAAGTTTAGCAACCATCTGGCACCGTACCATGGTATCACAATATTATTGATTATATTCCCTGTTCTGTGCATTACATCCCCATGAGTTATTTGTTTTATACCAGGAAATTGGGATGTTTTATTCCCCTTCACCTTCTTTCCCAATGTCTTTAATTTTTCAACTACAGTTGACATTCATTATTATTTTATATTAGTTTCAGGTATACAGCATAGTGATTAGATAGTTATATAATGAAGTGGACCCCTGACTAATGTAATACCTACCTGGAACTATGCATAGTTATTACCATAATACTGACTATATTCCCTATGGTTTACTTTATATACTTCGTGACTATTTCCTAACTATAAATTTGTACTTTCTAATCCCTTCACCTTTTTCACCCTGCCCTCTAATACCCTTCCAATCTGGCAACCATCAGCTTGTTTCCAGCACCTGAGTCTGTTTCTGTCTTATTTGCTCATTTATTTTGTTCTTTAGATTCCACATGTAAGTGAGATCATATGTTATTTGTATTTCTCTGTCTGACTTATTTGTTAGCATAATATGTTCCATGTCCATTCATGTTGTTACAAATGTCAACATTTCATTCTTTTTATGGCAGAGCAACACTCCATTGTATAGATGTATCACCTCTTCTTCATCCAATGATCTACCGATGGGCACTTAGGTTGCTTCCATATCTTGGCTGTTGTAAATAACACTGCAGTGCACATAGGGATGCATATATCTTTTTGAATTAGTGTTTTGCATTTCTTTGGATAAATATCCAGAAATGGAATGACTGGGTCACAAGGTAGTTATATTTTTAATTTTCTTAGGAACCTCCAAACTGTTTTTCCACAGTGGCTGTACCAGTTTGCAGTTCCACTAACAGGGCATTAGGGTTCCCTTTTCCCCACATCTTCACCAGCATTTGTTATTTGTTGATTTATTGATGATGCCCATTCTGACAAGTGTGAGGTGATATCTTATTGTGGTTTTAATTTGCATTTCTCTGATGATTAGTGTAATTGAAAATCTTTTCATATGTCTATGGTCATCTATATGTCCTCTTTGGAGAAATGTCTATTCAGGTCCTCTGCCTATTTTTAAATTAGATTGATAATATTTTTGGTGTTGAGTTCTGAGTTCTTTATATAATTTGGATGTTAACCCCTTATCAGATATATCATTAGTGAATATTTTCTTTCATTCAGTAGGTTGTCTTTTCATTTTGTTGATGGTTTCCTTTGCTGTGATCCTTTTTAGTTTGATGTAGTTCCATTTGTTCATTTTTTTTCTTTTGTTTTTCTTGTCCAAGATAACATATCAGAAAAAATATTTCTAAGAGTGATGTTAGAGAGTTTACTGCCTATGTTTTTCTCTAGGAGTTGTATATTTTCAGGTCTTATATTTAATTCTTTAATCCATTTTGAGTTTATTCTTGTGTAATTTATTATGGTGCAATAAGGTGGTCTAGTTTCATTTTTTTGTATGAATCTATGCAGTTTACCCAACACCATTTATGGAATAAAAGCTGTCTTTACCTAATTGTATATTCTTGCCTCATTTGTTATAGGTTAATTGATCATATGAGTGTGGGTGTATTTCTGGGCTCTCTATTCTGTTCCATTGGTTTATGTGCCTGTTTTTATGCCAGAACCATGCTGTTTTGATTACAATAGCTTTGTAGTATAGTTTGATATCAGGTATTGTGATACCTCCAACTTTGTTCTTTTTTCTCAAGATTGCTTTGGCTATTCAAGGTTTTTTATGGTTGAAAATTTTAGAATTATTTGTTCTAGTTCTGTGAAAAATGCCACTGGCATTTTGGTAGGGATTGCATTGAGTCAATACATTGCTTTGAGTAGTACGGACATTTTAATGTTGTTAATTGATGAAGTATATACTTCCATTTATTTGCATCTTCTTCAATTTCTGTTGTCAATGTCTCAAAACTTTTCAAGTACAATTTTTTAACTCTTTAGGTAAATGTATTCCAAGATGTTTTGATGCAAATAAAATGGAATTTAAAAAGTTTTCTCTTTCTGACAGTTTGTTATTGATGTATAGGAATACAAATGATTTCTGAATGTTAAATTACTGAACTTATTTATCAGTTCTAATAGTTTTTTGGTGAAATCTTTAGGGCTGTCTCTATACGGTATCATGTCATCTGCAAATAATGACAGTTTTACTTCTTCCTTTACTGTTTGGATGCCTTTTATTTCCTTTTCTTGTCTGATTGCTGTGGCTAGGACTTCCAATACTGTGCTGAATAAAAGTGGTGAAAGTGGACATCCTTGTCTTGTTGCTGACCTTAAGGAAAATGCTTTTAACTTTTAGCATATTCACCAATAATTTAACTGTTGAGTATGATGTTAGCTGTGGGTTTGTAATACATGGCCTTTATTAAGTTGAAGTAATTTTTCTCTATTTCCACTGTGCTGAGAGTTTTTATCATAAATAGATGCTGAATCTTGTCAAATTCTTCTTCTGCATCTATTGATATGATCATATGATTTTATCTTTTTGTTTATGTGATGAATCCCATAATTGATTTGCAGATATTGAACCAACCTTGCATTCAAAGAATAAATCCTTCTTGATTATGGTATATGATATTTTTAATGTATTGCTGAATTCTGTTTGCTAATATTTTATTGAAGATTTTTGCATCAATGGTCATCAAAGATATTGGCCTTTAATTTTCTTTCTTTTTATAGTATCTTCATCTGGCTTTGGAATCAGGGTAATCCTGGCTTCTTAAAATGAGCTTGGGAGCCTTCAATCCTCTTGAAATTTTTGGAATAGTTTGAGAAGGATAGGTGTAATTCTTCCTTGCATGTTTTGGTAAAACTTGTCTGTGAAGCCATCTGGTCCAGAACTTTTGTTTGTTGGGAGTTTTTTTTTACTACCGATTGAATTTTATTAGTAGTAATCAGTCTGTTAAGATTTTCCGTTTCTTCTTAACTCAATCTTAAAGGAATGTATGTTTCTAGGAATTCATTCTTTTCTTCCAGATTGTTGAATTTGTTGGCATATAATTGTTTGTAGTATTTTCTTATAATCCTTTGTATGTTTATGACATCAATTATCATTTCTGTTTTATTTCTGATTTTATTTATTTGAGTCTTCTCTCTTTCTTGATGATTCGGGTTAAATGTTTATCAATTTTGTTTATCTTTTCAAAAAACTAGCTCTTAGTTTCATTGATCTTTTGTAATTTTTTAAGACTATTTGATTTTTTTTCACTTTGATTTTTATTATTTCCTTCCTTTTACTCACTTTGGGCTTTGTTTACTGTTCTTTTTCTAGTTCCTTTAAGTGTAAGTTAGATTGTTTGAAATTTTTCTTACTTCTTGAGGTAGGCCTGTATTGCTAATGGATTTCGCTCTTAGGACTGCTTTTACTGAATTTGGGGTCATTGAGTTTTTGTTTTCATTTGTCTCAAGGTATCTATTCATTTCTTCCTTGATCTCAGTGTTGATCCATGCATTGTTTAGTAGCATGTAATGTAGCCCCATGCATTTTTGTGTTTTTCAGTTTTCTTTTTCTTGTGATTGATTTCTAGTTTCATACTATTGTGGTAAGAGAAGGTGCTTGGTATGATTTTGATCTCCTTAAATTTATTTGTTTTGTGGCCTAACATGTGGTTTGTCTTGGAAAATGTCCCATGTGAACTTGAAAAGAATGTATATTCTGCTGCTTTGACGTGAAATACTCTAAAAATATCAATTATATCCATCTAGTCTAATATGTCATTTAAGGCTGCTGTTTTCTTGTTGATTTTCTGTCTGGAAGATCTATCCATTGATGTCAATAGGGTGTTAAAGTCCCCTACAATGCCTGTATTACTGTCTACCTCTCCCTTTATGTCCCTTTGTGCACTTAGGTGCTTCTAATTTGGGTACATAAATGTTTATAAGGGTTATATCCTTTTGTTGAATTGACTCCTTTATCATTATGTAATGTCCCTCTTTGTGTCTTATTATAGCCTTTATTTTAAAATCTATTTTGTCTGATATAAGTATTGCTACTCCAACATTTTTTGGTTTCCATTTGCATAAAATGTCTTTTTTCATCCCTTTACTTTCAGTCTGTGTGCATCTTTCAGTCTGAAGTAAACCTCTTACAGACATCATATGACGGGGAACCTGCCCCGTGACCAGCGCGGGGAGAACAGAACCGGAGTGGAGGTGATGGGAAATTAAGAAAAACACAGAGAACACACACACAGACATAACAGATAGCAAAGCTGGGACTGGGTGGTTCCCTGTGTGCTGATGGAGACACAGAGACCCTTCAGGTCTGCAGCAGGTTTATTTTATATCCCAAGAACAACAGGGGGTGTAATTTCTTAATTGCAAAACAATGTTGCTGACCCTCATCTTTTCATCCTGTTTATGATTCCTCTGCCTCACAGGCAATGTTGCTTTTCTCCTTCCCCTTAGTCAACCAGAAACCACATCCTGAGTGGTGTCCTTGTTCACCAAGTTCCGGGCAACCCTGCAAGAACCCCAAACCTTGGATTCCAAGTACATAGGTAGCCTTGCTAAACCCATTTTCTCTCAATAGACCTGACTCAAAAGCTGCCCACAGGAACCCCCCCAAAAACAGAATTATCTTCCAAAGGGTGGGCCCTTTGTAGTACAGCCTTCCCACACTAGCTGAGTATTCTAGGAACCTATCTGCATCATTGTACCAGTTGGCATTGGTGTGAGAGGCTGCATTCAGTCTCAGTGAATATTTTTTGGAGTCTCTTTCAACACATTTGCCCATTTTGGCATGACGTGGCACTTGCCCATACTGCACTGAGTGTTCAGCAGCTTTTGACCAAAAATGACATGACTCCCAGTTCATCCAATTTCTCCCCTAGTAATTTGTATTGTTTTCCTGGAGAAGAAAGTCCTCAAAGAAAAATGTTTTGCTAATGTGGAAGAGGTGAAACAAAAAACAGCAGAAGTACTAAAAGAGATAAAAAAACAGAGTTCAAAAACTGTTTTGAGCAATGGAAAAAAAATGTCTTGATAGGTATACTGCATCAGACAATACTTTAAAGGTGATGGAAGTTTAAACATGTAAGAATAAATACACAATAGTTTATAAATAAATTCTGGGTGTTTTGGTGGTCCCTCTCACATGTATGCATCTTGTTTTCTTATTTTTTAAGCCACCCTATGTCTGTTGATTGAATCCATTTACATTTAAAATGATTATTGATAAGTATGTAATTATTGCCATTTTATTACTCATATTTATGTTCTTACCCTCCTCTTCTTCATCTTAAAGAAATCTCTTTAACATTTCATGTAATACAGATTTGGTGGCAATGAATTTATTTAGCTTTTTCTTGTCTGGGGAATTCTTTATCTGTCCTTCAATTTTAAATGATAGCCTTTCTGGGAAGAGTAGTCTTGGTTGCAGGTTCTTGCTTTTCATCAGTTTAAATATTTCATGCTAATCCTTTCTGCCCTGCAAAGTTTCTGTTGAGAAATCAGCTGACGGTCTTATGTGAGTTCCTTTGTAGGAAACAAATTGCCTTTCTCTTGCTGCTTTTAAGGTTCTCTTTGTCTTTAATTTGTGGCATTTTAATTATTATTTGTCTTGGTGTTGATCTTTTTGGGTACATCTTTTTTGAGACTCTTTACACTTCCTGAACTTGTATGTCTATTTCCTTTGACAGGTTAGGTAAGTTTTCCATTATTATTTCTTCAACTAGGTTCTCAATTCCTTGTTTTCTCCTTCCTTCTGGAACCCCTATCATGCAAATGTTGTTACATTTGATGTAATCCCAAAGACCCTTTGAACTGTCCTCATTTTTTTTATTCTTTTCTTTTTCTGTTCTGATTGAGCATTTTCTCCTACCTTGTATTCTAAATCATTGATTTGATCTTCTGCTTCATCTGTTCTGCTGTTGATTTCTTCTAATGTATTCTCCATTGAAGTTATATTCTTCATTTCTGACTGGTTCTTTTCTTATGGTTTTAATGTACTTTCTGGCCTTATTGTCTCTTTGTTGAAGTTCTCAATAAGTTCCTTAAGCATTTTTATAACTGATGTTTTGAACTGTCTCTGGTTGATTGCTTGCCCCAATTCATTTAATTCTTTTTTTTTTAAAGAGTTATTTCCTGTTCTGTCATTTGGGACATATTTTTTGTTTCCTCATTTTGGCTGCCTCTCTGTATTTGTTTCTATGTATTAAAGACATCTGCTATGTCCAGTCTTGGCCATTTGGCCTTAAGTAATAGGTGTCCTGTGGAGCCCAGTGTTGCAGTCTCCTGGTCACTTGAACTAGATGGTACAGGTGTATCCCTTGGTGGTTTGTGTGTGCCCTCCTGCTGTAGTTGAGCCTTGATAGCTGTTGGCATGTTAGTGGGTGGGATTGACCATCAGGCTTACTGGCTGTGAAAATTGGCCATGACCATAACATATGAGCTGCTATGCAGGGGCTGACCTCATGGAGCATTATTTCCCCAGTGGACTCTGGTGCCTGCCAAGACCACCCTTTGGGTATGCTGCTTATGGTGCTAAGTGGGTGGTGCTCTTTTGTGGTTTGAAGCCAGCTACTGTATGTGCTGGGCCCTTGTGGGAGAGGCTCCTGTGCAGGCCAATATCAACTGCTGCCTATGATTGGCCTAGGGTTACCTGGTAGGAGCTGCAAAGAGATATGTAGTTGGTCACTGCCTGTGCTGAACCTGGAGTTGTGTGGGAGAGGCCACATTGCAAATTAGGGCTGGCTGTCACCACTACCAAGCCTGGGGCAGCTCAGCAAAAGACCCGGGCACCCTGAGGGTTACACCTACCCTGCCAGCTGTCCATAAGTCTCAGCCACTGAAAGAACGTTGGGTGGTGTGGGGATTGGGTGCGGCAGAGTCTCAGGGAATTACCAGCATAAGGCAAGTGTTGTTAATAGGGCTAATGCTAATTCAGATTTTATGCCAGTGCTGAGCCTGGAACCGCTGTGCAATAGGCTCAGAGTGTACTGAGTCCAGCCATCTACCTGGGGCATGCAGACCCGAGAGTTGTCCAAAAAAGACTGCAATGCAGGCCCACACTTGCCGCCCTCAGGCCACTGAAACAGCCTTCAGTTGCATGAGTTGAGGGGGCAGGGCACAGAGAGTCATCAAAGTGGAGCAAGTGGCGCTCACCAAACCAATAAAAATTCATATTCAGCTGTGTGGGGGGAAGGGCTCAACACAGGAAAGATGGCATCCACCCATGGCTACACAGAAAGATTCTACACAGGAAAAATGGCAACTGTCTTTCCATTCCTCACCCTGAAGTCACACAATTCAGTCTCTTCTTGTGTGTCTCCCATGCTTCTTAAGCCACTGTCCCTCCACTGGAGCCTAGGATGAGTGCCTGGAAGTGAGAGAGTTTGTGCATGGGCCCTGTAAGAAGACATCTGGGTTTTCAACAGCCTTCTGTCCCACCTGCAAGATCTGAATCCCCACTGACTTTCACAGCCAGATGTTGTGGGGATTCCTCTTCCCAGCACTGGTGCTCTGGACTGGGGATCCCAGTGTGGGGCTGGGATGCCCTGCTCATCAGACAGGGTACCTCTACAGCTGAGATATTTATCCTGATTCAATGTTACAGATGAGAGTGGGCCAACCCATTTTGCATCTGCTTCTCCTACGGTCTCAAGGTGGCTTCTTCTTTACATCCTTAGTTATAGGACTTTTGTTCAGTTAGTCTTCAGATGGTTCTCCAGGTTGATTGTTCTATAATTTAGTTGTAATTTCATTGTGATCATGGCAGTAAGCAATCAGCATTTAGCTACTCTGCCATGGTGACTGAAATCCCTCAAAATTCTTTTAGGAAGAATGTGACAAAATTCTTTATACACTACTGTTCTTCAAAGGTAGTCCTGTTAGAAATGTCTCATAATAAGAGCATCTTGATCAAATAGATTTGGGGGATACTTCAAATCCCTATTTAAAAACTTTTTAACACATATTGAATACTGTGAGAAATCCTATGATAAAACGCATGTTTAACTTCATTTAATCTAGTGTCTCTCAAATTTATTTGTTCACTGATCTCTGTATTCTCATATCCCTTTTAATATCCATGAGATAGTTTTCAGAAAAAGCTGCCCTGTCACATCTCCTTGGCTACTTATATTAAATGAATGTCCTGATAAAAAATTTTGTGAATTACCATATTTTACTTTGTATAATGTGCCCTTTTTTGCCCAAATTTATGAGGGAAAAATAAGGATGTGCATTATAAATAGGTCATACTAATTGTGTACCTATATAAATGTTTGAATTCTTTTATTTAGGCTGCTGAGTTAAAAGCATAATTCTAGAAATCAGTAACAATATCCATCTATAAAATAATACCCTGAAATATGATAATTGGTTTTTTGAATTAAAAAATATCATACATAAAATTTCTTATACCTTATATCTATTCTTGAGTTTTGTAATTATTTGTTACATAATATTTCTTATACCATAATATGTTAAAAAATAAATGCTAAAATTCTTTTATAAAACAAAAACTGAGTACCTAAATATAAACAAATAAAAGTTTGAATTAAATAATTAAAATGAAAGATTTTTCTTTGCAAGTTTGGGCCAAAAACAGTGCACATTACACATGGGAACATATTGTACATGGCAAAATACAGTAAGTGGGAAAACTAAAACAAAATAATGTTGACATACATTGTAATCATACAAAACTCTTTACTGGTTGAGACAATTTTGGGACCAATGTAAACAGGTTAGCATCTCCTGTTCTTTTCCTGCTTAAGGCAAAGACAAATCATAAAGGAAGAGAGAGGGGAGAGACAGCATTCACAGGCAGGGAGGAAGGAATGATAGCTGATTGATTGATTCAGGAGAAGGTCATGAGTTCAAAATTGGGCTCTGGGCCCCCAGGGTCATCCTGGTCCTGGGAGGTGTACAGGATCCACACCAAACATCAGTATATGGGGGACTGTCTCAACCAAGGAAGTTGTTTTAACCTGTAGAGCTGAACTCTTGAGAATAATTATTCAATGCAATCTGGTGGACACAGCAAGCTTAATATTTCAGTGTCAAAAGGGCCAGTCTCAAATTTGGATGTGAACAATTTATACCATTGGGGGATAAGCCACCCCCAATTCAGGCCATTTCTCCAATAAGCCATCTTGCGAAGCAATGGAACACCTGGCTAGGTTTTATGATATCCAGGGGAGCTGTGTTTCTTCTCCCCAGAGAATTCATCTCTTGCATGTGCTGGCATTTCTGCAGCAGACTCAGCTTGCTACATCTTAGGGACAACATTGAAATATCTGTGAAACAACTTTCTTGTCTTTGTAAAGGAAGGGAGTATCTTAGGTGAACAACGCCATAGCAAATCCAACACAAAGCCCTTTAACACCCACAGGGGTATGGAGGCATCCAGAAGAGCCACCAGTCTCAGTCCTCCAAAGGGATCAGCCTCATGTGTGAGGACAGGAACTATTGGAAGTTAGCTAGGCCCAGATGGTAGCAGGAAGGAGGAGGATAAGCCCAAAATACCATCTTCACTCTAGAAAATATTTGGGCAGCTTAGTTCCCTAAATCAAACTGCTATTCCTTACATGACAAAGTCTGAAGTGATTTTCCCTTGATTATCCAAATTTATCTAATTACGGATTATCTATATTAATTGTATGTGTGTGTATGTATTCTGAAAATAGGCAACAATTATTTACTATCCTATATGTTCTTTTTATATTTTTATTGATGTGAAATTCACACAACATACAATTAACCACTTTAATGTACACAATTTAGTGGTATTTAGGATATTTACAAGGTAGTGCAACCATGAGCTCTAGCTTGTTTCAAACTTTTTCATTATTCTATAAAAACACCCCATGCCCATAAAGTGATTTCTCCCTACTTCTCCCTCCCCTCAATGTCTGGTGACTTCTAATCTGCTTTCTTTTCTGTACATATTTGTCTATTCTAGATTTTGGGAGGTCTATATGCATAAGGCATATTGTCCGCAGTGTTCTTATGGTATCTTTGTCTGGATTTGGCATCGGTAATTCTGGCCTCATGGAATGTGTTAGAAAGTGTTTTCTTTTCTTCTGTTTTTGTTTGGTTGGTTTTTTTTAAAAAGGGTTGAGTAGGATTGGTATTGATTTTTTTTCTTTTTTTAATGTTTGGTAGACTTCACCAGTGAAGTTCTCTAGTTTTTTGGGAGGTTTTTGATAATTGATTCAATCTCCCTACTTGTTATAAGTCTGTTGGGATTTTCTATTTCTTCTTGAGTCAGTTTTGGTAATTTGTGTGTTTCTAGGTATTTGCTCATGTTATCTGGATTAGGAAATTTGTTGGCACACAATTGTTCATTGTATTCTCTTTGATCCTTCTAATTTCTGTTAGGTCAGTAGTAATGTCCTCACTCTCATTTCTGATTTTGGTTGTGTCTTTTCCTTTTCTTTCTTAGTTTTGTAGTTCGTCAATTTTGTTGATCTTTTCAAAGAACCAACTTTTGGTTTCATAGATTATCTCTATTGTTTTTTTACTCTGTTTCATTTATCTCTGTGCTAATCTTTACTATTTTATTTCTTCTGTTGACTTAAGATTTCATTTGTTCTTCTGTACTAGTTCCTTAAGAACTGCATGTCCTTTTGCAATGAAACTTTACTGTCAACAGGTGGGGTCTATTTCCTCTCATCCTGAATCTGGGTGGCCCTGTAATCTATTTTGATCAATAGAATGTCACAGAAAGTCATGCTGAGTACCTTTGAAGGTGAGGTCTTATTGCAGCCCTCACTTTCTCTTTGGACTCTAGCCTCCATGCTGTGAGGAAGTCCAAGTATCCACATGGAAAAGCCCTCAGGGAGGAGAACTAAGGAACCAACCAAGCTCCCAACTGGCAGCCAGCACCCACATGACAATGGGGATGTTGTGGACATTCCAGCCATCCCAGTGCCCCAGCAGATGCTACATGAAGCAGAACTGCTCAATCAAATCTCAGAATTGTAAGAAATAATGAATTGTTACTTTAAGTTATGAAGTCTTGTGGTGGTTTGTTATTAGAAGTAAATGAGTAAAACAATAACCCAAGTCCTTGTCTTTCCACAACTCCAGGGTCCCCTGAGCCATAAGGGTCAGGGAAAATGATTGGAAGGGAAGATGACCTCAAGAACTCCACGTGGATCTTTCACATGCACTCAGGCTGAATAACCATCTCTAATTATAATAAATGCTTTGGATTGCCCGTGGGATTGATTATGTCTGCAAATAGCAAAGGCATTAATTAGGCAGTCTAGAGTTCAAAAACCACTTCTGCTATTTGGTGACTGGTGACATGATCTTCAACAAAAACACTATACTCTCTGAATCTCAGTGAGTTCAATAGAAAACATGGTCATTCAGTGGAATTCTTCTGAGGACTGAATGCGATGACATATTCAGTGTGCCAAGCATCACAGTCTCTCAAAGAACATCCAGTGCAACTCTTCTCTGCTTCCTTCTTTACCTCACTGACAACATACCGGAAGTGCCACAAAAAAGGTGAAAAATGGATGTGTTAAATCTTTACAGTTTCATATTACTTACCAGCCCCAAAACTAGGAAACTGTGGGAGGTACAAAGTGCTTCCATACCATAGAGAAAAATTTCTTGAGAGTTTGGAAACATAGTAGACTTATTGAAATATCAAGGAATCAGCTAGATGAATTATGAAATATAAATGTATAATTTTGTTTTTTATCTTGAATATGATAGAACTATAAGCTATTTTACAAGATTAAAAAACAACAAAGAAAAAATAGTCTAAAACCATGACATGGAGGGGTTACATTATCTATCATCCTGCCCTCACCAGCACCTGACAAACACTATGCATGTATGTCTACATGCATGTGTGCATGCACATGTATGTGTGTGTGCATTTTTATGTCTACATGTATGTATGTATTATGCAAGTATACATATTTTTCACTAAGGTGCTAGTGAGTTATAAAATTTCAGGAGTGAGAGAACTTAGTCCTCTCATTTTTGCTGTGCACTCAATATACAATCCTTACACCAGCTATCTTTGGGTGCCAGCTCAACTCACAGTAACTGTGTCCCTCTCTGTGTACTTATTTGTCCTTTTATCTCCCATTTCCATGCGCAGCCAAGTTCCTGGTATACGAGACGCCCACCCAACACCAACACCTAATTCAACCAAGTTGGACAACTGAACCACAGTAAGCCAATCACATTCTTTTTTGCAGACATTTGGATCCAGGATTGAAGAGATCCAGCCAGTTCTTTATATGACTGGGCTGGGAATGGGAATGGGAATGCTCTCTGAGCAGTAGAGAGCCGGGACCAAGAACATCAAGCAGACACCAAGCAATGGTGCCAAGGAAAGAGTTCCTGAGTCCTCCATAGCTTCCTATGGCCTTATTTGCAGCTCAGCTTTGCTTTCCCCTTGGATTCCACAGAATATCCCTGTATCCCTATAATAAATTCTATTTGTTTGTCTGTTTCAAGTAACTGAGATTGGTTACTGCTTTTAACAAAATATTCCTTACTAGGCCATCATGGGCAAGTCACTTACCTTCATTATGTTTTCATGTCTTTATCTACAAACAAGGACATTTGGTTCTAGCTATAATTTACATTAAATGACACCTTTCTGTAGCCTGCCTCTAAGATGAGGCCAAGATTTTGCTTACCTTTGGCACAGAAATAGGAAAAGACTTCTGCAATTTTTTACCATCAATCAGCTCTCTAGAAGTTACACAAAAGTAGACTCTCAGTTCCTTCAGAGAATTCCAGCTAGAGGGAGTTCATCTTTAGATATATTAGATAAGGGCTCCACTCACCAAGAGAAATATAAATGTCTGAGTGGGTAGGAGTCTTTGCAAACTAAATCTGGAAAGAATATTTGTTTCCAGATGGGAATTTAGGGTATAACCCCATAAACATAGAAACATTATGGTTTCCATTCTATTTGTTCATTCAGTCCCATAAATTATATGTTACATATGGAATGATGTACTTTTTATATTAAGTATAATTTTGTGATCATGAATCTTGTCTTCCTAATTAGATTAAATATTCTTTCAGAGTAGAGGTCAAAAAGTATACTTCCTGTTATGAATTCATAGTGTTGTCACATTTTTTGATATATGGTAGTTATTCTTAAAAAACATTAAATTGCATTTACCTCCAAAATAAACTATTGCTAAAAGATGCTCTTACCTCATCAAGATTTTAAAGATAAGTGTATGTCATTTCCTAGATGAAGGGACAATTGATTGAAGAAATGAATGATACTGACAAATATTCATCAGCTCACGATAAGTGTCAGAAAAAATGCACCCACTCAGCCACCCCCATGCAGCCACAGCTCAGCTTTCCAAGAGCAAGGGACAGGAGGTGGAGGGGAGCTGTTCCTCCATTCCTACTAACAGAGGTTTACTAAATGTGTCATAGAAGAATACTCTGCACACAGTAGATATTGTGTTAATCCAGGTCATTGGAGAAACAGATGGGATGAAATATGCAAGGATATATTAGGGGAAATGCTTGTGTAAGAAAAAAATAGTAAAGAAACTTAAAATAGGCTGAGAGAACCATCAGACTCTGATACTAGCCTGACTGTGAATGAAGGAAAGTAGGGGGAAAGGTTGGGAGAACATCTCCTAGATGATAATGCAGTGTACAGAAGGTCCAGGAAATCAAAGGAATCCCTCAGCTTCCAGGAACAGACCTGCCCAGCTCAGTGACTGACTGAGAGAAGCCCACTGAAGGTATGGTCTTGGTGCAAATCAGTGATGGATTTCAAAGTGGAGTAGCTGCGGCCCCTATCAATTACACCTCCTGGGTCTGACAATCTATAAGGTATGCCCATCGCAGATGCTCACAGTTTTGCTTCATTGAATTGATAATTTTACCTGAAAGAGCCAAATCCTACTTCTTTTCTTACCATGTCCATTCTGACCATGACAGAAGAGGCTATAGATATCAGGAGGTAAGCGACATTGGCCATTCCATTTTACAGTCTGGGCAAATCCCCATTAGGAAGTTCATTAGGAAGCTTTCCGGATCTATGTTTTGTTCAGCCTCAGAAAGTTCAGATCACCTGACTAACATCTCATTTCCTTCAAAAGCCCAAGATCTGTTCTTTGAAAATGTGGGATGCATGACAGTGAGGGGAGAGGTGGTGAGAGAGACTTGGCCTATGCTCCAAATAAGTTTTGCATCTGAATATTTCTATATTTATTCTGTTTAAATTAAAATGAAAAAGCAGAGATAATGTAGCCAAATCCACTTAGTATCAAGTCATTAATAAAAAATCTGTCTCATGGATTTTACTTTCTTCAGACTCTAAGCAATTTGGCAAAATTGCAATATAACTAGACAAATACTCACTGACATCAAAACGTCCTCAAGGTTAGAGCTAAGTAAAAAATTTTCTCTCTGGGACTAAAAACTACTTGCTATCAACCAAAGTAAACAAAAGTTAATTATTGTAATAGATTAAAAGTTGCCATTTTTTTCCCTCCTCTCCATAGAGGTGGTATGTTTTGGTTGCACACAACTGAGTCATTTGAGCAAATTAGAGTAATAATATCATCCATAGAATTAAAGAACTAAGCTTGCTCCCACTTTGATGATGGAGTGTTTTTTCTACTTTTATTTTTTGAAGTCTCATTTATATCACTATTGAAGAAGGAATCTAAAACCACATTTTCTAGTAGTTCTTAGTAGATTAAGCCAGACTTGCAAATGGCTTAAAAATAACAAGTTTAATAATATTTGCAGAAGACCTAGTTTTGACTTATCTTTGTGTTTATATCTGATCTTCCTAAATAGCCATGGCAAGAAAAATAAATTTTATTAAAGGAAAAGCCATTTGGCTATCTTCTTTGGACCTACACATTCAAGTCTAATTTGGTCAAACTAAAAAAAACAGCAAA
Source organism: Lyroderma lyra (assembly GCA_004026885.1). Taxonomy (NCBI): domain Eukaryota; kingdom Metazoa; phylum Chordata; class Mammalia; order Chiroptera; family Megadermatidae; genus Lyroderma; species Lyroderma lyra. Next base: position 74,833 of record PVJL010004080.1, read on the forward strand.
AAAACAAACAAACAAAAAAAAAACCAAAGGTAAATTTGTACATATTACTTAGATCAGATTTAAAATTACCTTTTGTTCAGAATTCTCACTGAAAACAGGGTTACACCTCTTCCCAGTTTTATGATTGTTCTCTTATTAGCACTTTCTTCTTGAATATTATTTCATTCATCTGTTCCTTCCAATATTTGCTAATTAGCATGTACCTATCATTCTGTTAGGAACTGTGGAGGATACAAAATATATAAAATACACTTTTTACTCTCACAAGACTTTTGATTTAGTTGGAGAATTAAGACATCACCACATGCAATCAGTGAAACAAAAGTTTAAGGTTAAGAGAAAAATTTTGGCCTCAATTCCTGGGTAGCATTTGAGGTACGGGTTGTGAAAGATGTGTCTGAGATTTAAAAAGGAAAAAAACATACTAGACAATGAGAAAACTAGGAAGAGAGAGGGAAAAGAAAATACAAAGCATGATCAGCTTTGTCGAAGACAAGGCCCATTTAGGGAAGTAGGGAGACATCAAACCGAAAAGGTAAGAGGGACCAGACCATAGAGCATTTTTCATACTAGTGAAAGAGTTTAACTTTTAGTAGAAAAGCAAGAAGGAAGCACTAAATACTTTTAACAGGTGTGATATAAAGAGATGTTTGGGAAGATATTATTCCATTGGTGGTATGTGGATTCCTAGAAAAGTCAAAAACAGGAGGCCAGCAACCAGGAGGTGTCCCAAGGAATCAGAGCATGAAACAAGAGGGCCATGTTAGGACTGTGGCCATGGGAATGGAAAAGTAAGGTCAAAAGGAAGAGCCACAAAAGAAGAATTGGCAGGATGTGGCCACTCAAATGGATGAAGATGGCAAGAGAAATGAACTCGAAAATGACCCCATTCTAAGCCCAGATTATGAAAAATGGTTGTGCAGCCAAAAAATAAATAAATAAATAAAAATAACAAAGACAAGGATTTGCTGGTATAGACAGAAGGGATGTAGAGGAAAAGTAAAGACAGAAAGTTTAACCCTAATCACATGGAGTTTGTGGTTTGAGCAGTATGTCCCTAGTCACTTGGTAGGAAATATGGGACTAAAATTCAGGTGAGAAGTTGAAACTTAGAACTGGTAAGAGTGAGGGAGGTGTTGATTATGTAGGTATATATAATCCCACAGATGTAGGTATTATGGAAATGAGAGGCATGTTTGTGGGAAGCAAGGGAAGAACAGAAAAAAAGAGTTCAAGATAGAACTTTGATGTATCTTGTAGGTGTGCCCTCCTCTAATATATTTGGGAAAGGGAATACCTATGGTGTGGATGGCCCTCCAGTATCATAGTTTCCCTTTGGCTCCTCTCAGCACTACCTTCGGCTGCTCTTCATCACCTGCATTTCTGGGTGCCCCACTCCTTTTCAATAGGATACACCTGGGGGGAATGGGGATAGTGTCTATGTGACAGTATGTTTCCATTCTGGATGGCCACTTACTAATCCACAAAATCACTCAAAGAAGGCTATGAACACGCTGAAACTTTATTAAAGTTTTGGAAATAAGCAATAGGAAATGATAGTGTAGAAGAGAAGAAAACTTAAATCAGCACGCTAACTAGCTGATTGTATCCCAGAACCATAGTAAAAGGGAAAATGTCCTCTTTTTCACAGGGCATCCCTAGTCTTGCTTTCATGATTGAAGCCTTTCATTCTCTTTCTCTCCTTACAGAAAAGAACATATTAATTTTTATTTTTGCTATGCAAAGCTCCACACCTCTATTTTGAACCCAGTGGATTCTCTAACACTGGACCATATCCTCACTTTATAGTGGCACACAGTCCAGGGAACTCAGTCAGATATCAGGACATTTTCCAGAGTGTGAGCTAATTCATTTAGAATGACAACAGAGGAAACTGTAAAACAAAGGCACAGCAGCTTCTGAAAATAGAAGAGGCAGAGAATATCATTACATACCACATCAAAACCAAGGTAACTGAGTCAAAGAGGAGAAGCCCATCCTCCAGGAAAGCTCTAAGGGAAAGAATATCAACCAAGAGAAAATACTGTAAGATGCTGCAGCAACACCAACTGGGAAGGGAAAGAAAGACCTCTCCATATCTGCCAGAAGAAAAAGTTTATGCCCAGGATAACAAACACATCAACTACAATGAGCCCCTTAGAAACAAAGCATCTCAGGGAGAAAATGGAAAATCTCCAGAAAAGGAATTTATAGATTTGGAAATATATGATCTAAGTGACATAGAATTCAAGATTGCAGTCCTAGAAATACTCAGAGAGCTCAAGGAATGCAACCTGAGTACTCAGGCCTGATCTCAAAAAGGAAACCTCTGAACAAAAAGAACATTTTAGCAAAGAAATTGAACTATAAAAAAATAATCAAATAGAAATTTGGGAGACAATAAAAGAAATAAAGCATGAACTAACTAGCATAGGAAACAGAGCCAACCAGATGGAGGAAAGAATTAGTGGCATCAAAGATAGAAACATAAGAATTGAACTGAAGGAAAAAGACAAAGATTTGAGAACAAAAACAAAAATAAAAACAAACAAACAAACAAACAAAAACAAACAAATACAAAAAACTCCAGAAGAGCTCTACAAGGACTAATTGACTTCATTAGAAAGAACAGCAGGAGAATAATAGGAATACCAGAAGAAACAGAAAAAAAAAATTCTAATGAGAGCTTAATTAGACAAATAGTAGATGAGAAATTTCCAAACCTATGGGCAGAACTGAAACCCCTAATTTAAGAAGAAAACAGGATCTGTAGCTACCTGAATCACACCAGACCTTCTCCAAGGCACATTATACTGAGATGTCAAAAATCAAAGACAAAGCAAGAATTCTTAAGGCAGATAGGGGAAAAAATTTATAACTTCCAGAAGAAAGCCTATCAGGTTGTCCTCAGACTTTTCAGCAGAAACTCTTCAAGTCAGGAGGGAGTGAAATTATATATTCATAATGCTAAAAGAGAGGAACTAGCCAAGAATAATCTATCCAGCAAAGTTATTCTTTAGATATGAAGAAGGAATAAAGACTTTTTCAGACACACAGAAGCTGAGGGAATTCACCAATGCAAGGCCAACACTCCAGGAAATTTAGAACGACAGAAGGCTATTCGACCTACAACAAAAAGCCAAAATAAATGGCAAAAAATTGGGACAACAAAAACAAAAAAAAGGAAGAAGTAAAGGTTTAAATTCTTTAAAAAGAATAGAAATGAAAAGTATGCTTAAGAACAGGAATTGCTGCATATATGAAACTTTCCTTTTCTTAAACCTCATGGTAACTACTCAAAAAAAAAAAAGAGGAAACAGAAGGAAAAAAATCATAGAACACCTTCAAACTAAAAAAAGCAGACAGTGGAAAATACAACAAAATGGTGGTGTGAAAGGGACCTCTGAAAAACTCCTCTGGAGATTACAACTAATAAAACACCTACACCTCAACCAAGGACCCTCCACACATCGCACAATCACAGCTAAGAAGTCCATACATCCCATTAAGGTACCTACAGGCATGCAGAGGGTTAAACAAAGGAGAAATAAAAAGAAGAGCAGGGATGTGGCTGCGCAGGTCCCCACTTGGAACTCTACTGCTGGGGGAGGGAGGAGACAGAAGGCAGAGGGAGAGCACTTCGGGCCTCGCCAGGTCCACAGACAGAGGAAAGGAGCCCTCAGGTGGGGCATGAGATACCACACTCACCTCGCTTAGGCCTCCCGAAGTGCAGACCAGTCCGCAAACCACAGCAGCCAGACTTCACTCTGGTTCCCAGAGGAAGGGGAGTGACTGGGAGGTGAGGAGTTGCCGTGCAAACACTCTGGCCCAGAAGGAGAAGGAGAAAGGGGGATTCATGTGCATGCGTTTCTCAACCCACAACCAGGACAATCTAGAAGACCAGCATATAAGACTGACCCCAAATGTCAGGGCAGAATCCATGCATGGGGCAAACCCAAAACAGAAAGGTGCAATCATGCCCAAACTCCCTGCACAATCCCCGAAGTCACAGGAAGAAAACAAAGCTGCAAATACCTTTCCTGCACAGACCTCTGCCACCCAGTATCAGAAGTGAACACCAACAGGTGAGAGGGTCCAGAGAGGCTGCAAAAAATGAGAAACCAAAGTATTAAAGAGATAGGAACAGGTGACCCATCAGAAACTGAGCTCAAAGCAACAATTATAAAATTGCTTCAGAAACTGAATGATAACTTCAACAGAGAGATGGCAAGCGTTTAAGACTTACAAACCATTGTAAAAGACCAGACAAAGATAATGACTACATTAACTGAAATGAATAATGAAAGAAAAGTCACTAAACTAGATAAAATAGAAGTGCAAAGCATTGATGTGCAGGAAAAGCCAGCAGAAAACAATACCAAACCAGTACTACAAAGAATGTTAGAGGGACTTCTTTAAGATAAGAGAAGGGAAAGGGATGGAGAAATTTAGTTTGATTGTTAATATAGAATTGAAAGCAACAAAGAAACAAATCTCATGGCGAGAGTCAATAATTTAGTAGTTACCTGAGGGTCGGGGGAAGGGAAAAGGGACAAGGACACAAATATATGGTGATGGAAAGAGAGCTGACTCTGGGTGATGAACACATAGTGCAACACATAAACAATGTATTGTAGAATTGTACACCTGGGACTGATGTAATTTTTACTAATCAATGTCACCCCAATATTTTTTTTTAAAAAAAGGAAAGAAAAAAGAAAAACAGGCAGTGAGAAAAAAAAAACAAAGAAACCGAGACACCAACCAACCAAAATTCAGACAAAATGGCCAAAGGAAATGTTTATATATCATTCATCACCCTAAATGTTAATGGACTGGACTCCCCAATAAAAAGGCACAGAGTAGCAGACTGGATTAAGAAACAAGCATATAGCTGTCTCCAAGAGACACACCTCAGCCACAGGACAAACACAGACTCAAAGTGAAAGGGTGGAAAACAATGGCAAGCAAATGGCAGCCAAAGAAAAGCAGGGGCAGCCATACTTGTATCTGATGAAACAGACTTCAGGATAAAAAAGTAATAAGACACAAAAGTGGACATTTCATAATGGTCAAGAGGACAATACAACAAGAAGATATGACACTCATCAATATATGTGCCCCTGGCCAGGAAGCACCAAAATTTATAAAGGAACTACTTAAAGATCTAAATGGTGAAACTGATAAAAACACAATTATAATAGGGGACCTAAACACCCACTTGACAGCCATGGACAAATTATACAAACAGAAAATAAATAAGAAAATATCAGCTCTAAATGATACACTATAGCAATTGGACATAATTGACATTTACAGGACACTCCATCCTACAACACAAGACTATACAGTCTATTCTAGTACACATGGAACATTCATAGTGATAGACCAGATGCTGGGACACAAAACTTGTCTCAGCAAACGCAGGAAAATTGGAATAATACAAAGCATATACTCAGACCACAAAGCCTTGAAATTGGAGATCAACTGAAAAAAAAGGGGGGGGGGTAGAAAATAATCACATATACATGGAGATTAAAAGACATGTTATTTAAAAATGACTGAATCAAAGAAGAAATAAAGGAAGATATTAAAAATACATAGAAACTAATTACAATGAAACTACAATGTAACAAAATTATTGGGATGCAGCAAAAGCACTAATAAGAAGGAAATTTATATCATTACAGGTCTATCTCAAGAAACAAGAAAAACCACAAGTAAACAACCTAACATCCCATCGTAAAGAACTAGAAAAAAAAGAACAAAAAAAGTACAAAGTCAGCAGAAGGAAGGAAATGATAAAAATTAGACCAGCATTAAATGAAATAGAGAACAGAAAAATGATAGAGGAAAGTAATGCAATAAAGAACTGGTTCTTTGAAAAAAATCACTGAGATTGACAAACCCTTGGCTAAGCTCACCAAGGGGCAAAGAGAAAAAACACAACCAACCAAAATTAGAAATGAAAGGGGAGAATTTATCACAGATACCACAGAATACAAAAGATCCTGCAAAAATATTATGAAGAACTATATGCCACCAAATTTAGCAACCTTGAAGAAATGGAAAAGTTTCTAGAAACATATAGACTACCTAGACTGAACCAAGAAGAAGTGAACAATCTAAATAGACCAATCAACGGTAAGAAAATTGAAACAATCATCCAAAACTTCCCTAAAGGCAAAATCCCAGGACCAGATGATCTCACCAATGAGTTTTTATCAAAGAAGAACTAATATCTCTTCTCCTCAAACTCTTCCAGAGTATTGAAGATGTAGTAATACTTCCCAACTCATTTCGCAAGGCCAATATAACCCTAATACCAAAGCCTAGTAAGGGTAACACACAAAAAAGAAAACTATAGACCAATATCTCTGATGAACACAGATGCAAAAGTCCTAAACAAAATACTAGCAAATGGAATACAACAATGCATTGAAAAGATGAAGTGGGAGTCACCCCACCAACACAAGGATGGTTCAACATATGCAAACCAATGTGATACACCACATAAACAAAATAAAAGATAAAGGTTATATAATTATATTAATTGAGGCAGAAAAGCATTTGACAAGATACAACATTTATTTTTATCAAAACACTTAATAATATGGGTATAGAAGGAAAGTATCTCACCATAATAAAGCCATAAATGACAAACCCTCAGCTAATATCATACTGAACAGGGTAAAACTGAAACCTATTCTCCTAAAGTCAGGAACAAGAAAGGGATGCCATGGGTCACCACTGCTATTCAATATAGTACTGGAAATTCTAGCCAGAACAATCAGGCCAGAGAAAGAAATAAAAGGCATCCAAATTGGGAGAGAAGAAATTAAACTGTCACTTTTTGCAGATGACATGATCCTTTATAGAGAAAATTCTAAAGACTCCACAAAAAAACTATTCGAAATAATAGACAAATACAGTAAAATTGCAGAATATAAAATCAAGTACAAAAATCAATTGCATTTCCATATACCAACAACGAAACTTCAGAAAAAGCAATGTGAGAACAAATACCTTTTGTGATCACAACAAAAAGAATAAAATACCTAGGAATAAATTTAACAAAGAATGTGAGGGACTTAGATACTGAAAACTACAAGACACTACTGAAAGAAATTGAAGAGGACATAAAGAAATGGAAAGATATTCTGTGTTCATGGATTGGAAGACTCAACATCATTAAAATGTCCTTATTACCCAAAGCAATACACAGATTTAATGCAATTCCCATAAAAATCCCACAGACATTCTTTCAAGAAATAGATAAAAGAATCATCAGATTTGTATGGAACCACAAAAGACCCCAAATCACCAAAGCAATCCCACATAAAAAGAATAAGGCTGGAGGCATCACACTCCCCGATTTCAATCTATACTAAAACGCCTCCATAATCAAGACAGCCTGGTATTGGCAGAAAAACAGACACATAGACCAATGAAACAGAATCTAAAACCCAGGAATAAACCCACAAATATATGGACAGATAATTTTTGACAAAGAAGTGAAAAATATACAACGAGGGAATGAAAGCCTCTTCAGTAAATGGTGCTAGGAAAATTGAAAAACCACATGCGAAAGAATGAATCTGACCTATGAATTGTCACCATATACCAAAATTAACTCAAAATGGATTAAAGACACCCCATAAGACCCAAAACAATAAACTGTATACAAGAAAACATTGATACTAAACTTACAGATCTTGGATTTAAGGAGGACTTTATGAACCTGACCTTAAAGGCAAGGGTAGTAAAAGCAAAAACAAATTAATGGGATTCTATCAAACATAAAAGTTTCTGCACAGCAGAAGAAACCATCAACAAGTCAAAAAGGCAACCAACCAAATGGGAGAAAATATTTGCAAACAATGCCTCTGATAAGGGGCTAATATCTAAAATATATAAAGAGCTTGCACAACTCAACAACAAAAAAGCAAACAATCAACTTAAAAATGGGCAGAAAACCTGAACAGACACTTCTAGGAAGACATACAAATGGCCAACAGATATATGAAAAAATGCTCAGCTTCATTAGCTATTAAGGAAATGCAAATCAAAACCACAATGAGATACCACCTCACACCTGTTAAAATAGCTATTATCAACAAGATAAGCAAAAACAAGTATTGGAGAGGGCGTGGAGAAAAAGGAACCCTCATACACTGCTGGTGGGAATGCAAACCGGTACAACCATTATGGAGAGCAGTATGGAGTTTCCTCAAAAAACTAAGAATACCATTACCATATGACCCGGCAATTCCACTTCTGGACATCTACCCCCAAATTTGAAAACCTTAGCCCACAAAGACATATGTACCCCAATGTTCATCGCAGCACTATTCACAGTGTCCAAATTATGGAAACAGCTAAAGTGTCCTTTGATAGACAACTGGATAAAGAAGCTGTGGTACATATACACAATGGAATATTACTCAGTTATAAGAAAAGATGAAATAGGGACATTTATGACAACATGGATGGACCTTGAGACCACCATGCAAAGTGAAATAAGCCAGACAGAAAACACCAAGAACCATATTTTTTGATTTCCCTCATATATGGAACACAAAGCTTAAAGCAACAAAGAAACAAAAACTCATGGGCACAATCAATAATGCAGTGGTTAGTGGTTATCTGAGGGTATGGAGGGAGGGGGGTTGGAGAGAAGGGACAGGGTCTCAAATATATGGTGATGGAAATAGAACTGACTGGATGATGAACACATAACACAACATATAGATTATGTATTGTAGAATTGTACATCTGGAACCTATATAGTTTTTACTAATCAATGTTACCCCAATAAATTTAACAAGGAAAAAAGAAAAAAAAGGAATGACAGTCTACAGAGGGCTTTCCCACTCCCAGGTCAGTCCCTGTTCAGGCATCTTCATGGTGGGAGGTGAGGATAGCCCTCTAAATTGTCCTGCATTTAACATGAAAACACAACCTCACACACCCTTTTCAAGGGCAAGTATTAATTCTCAGAGACAATGTAGTCTGAAAATGCATTAAAGAAGAGAAACGTTTTCCAAAAGGTAATATAACTTATATTTCCCCAGCCTATCACTGAAATAGCTTTTTACATCGTGAGGCAAAACAATTTACCCCCTTTTTTTATACCCCTGCTCTAGGACATGCCTAGAGCCCAGATGTGGGACACTCGTTTTCTAACAACAATGCCATTCATCTATCCAACAAAGACCTTTCAGAAACTCTGAAGTTATAGTTGCCTTGTGAGAAATGTAAGGAAAGCAGCCAGCTACAATGATGAAGACATAATGGGCAGAAAGGTAAAAGAATAAGAAAAATTAATTTATAATTTAGGCCAGGTGATAAGGAGATTTAGAGAAAAGTAGGGCACAGTTTCATGTGCTCCAAAGAAATCAACACAGAAGAAAATGACAAAAAGTCATTGCCAACCTAGATGTCATTGGTAACCATCTACAAAGGAGTTTCACAGGACTGAAGTAGAAGCCACTGTGGCTTTCTCTTCAGGGTTGGATATTAAAGTACAGGAGGCAGGAAATGGCAGCTTAAGATGGTAGGATAATTTTTTTTAGGTGAGAAATACCTGGAAATGGTTTTAAGCAGATGGGTAGAAGAGATTGGAGACAGACTGTCTCTAGTTGATGAAACACACTGAGGTTAGAATTGAGGGAAGATAGGTGATAGGAAGCTGAAGCCATGTGAACAAGAGTTGACCCATTTTATTTTGAGAAGTAGAGAAAACAGACAAAAATGTAGGGCTTAATATGCAGAATATATTGTAAAAATTACAACTCAAAAACAAAAAAAGAAAACAACATAATTTTTAAAAAGGCAAAGGGTGCTTGCTTCGGCAGCACATATACTAAAAAGGGCAAACGACCTAAATAAGCATTTCTCTAAAGAAAATATACAAATGGCCAATCAGCACATTAAAAGATGATCAATGTCAATAATCACCAGGGAAATGCAAATCAAAACCAAAATGAGCTCCCACTTCATACCTACTAGGATGGCTATAATAAAAAATATTAAAATTTAAAAAAAATCAAAATAACAGGTGTTGATAACAGTGTAGATGTGGAAGAGTTAGAACACTTGTACATTGCAGGTTGGAATGTAAAATGGTACAAAGCTCTGGAAAAGAGTTGACTGGTTGCTCAAAAAGTAAAACATAGATTTATCATCTAGCTTAACTATGATTCCATTCCTATTAATATCTATACCCAAAAGGATTGGAAACTGAGACTCAAGCAGATACTTGTTCATGAATGTTCATTGCAGCATTATTCATATTGGCTAAAATGTGGAAGCAACACAAGTGTTCTTCAACAGATGAATGGATGTATCAGTCAGGGTTTACAACAGAAACAATAGGAGATGATAGATATTAATAGACAAATGATATAGATAGATGATAGATGTAATAGATAAATAGATGACAGATATCAATGATAGATTATAAATAGACACAGATGATAGATACATGATAGATGTGATATGATAGGTAATAAATAGATGTTAAATAGGTAGATAATAGATATGATAATATTTATTACAAGATATTGGCTCATATGATTATGGAGTCTGAGTAGTTACACGATCTGCTGTCCACAAACCTAAAGGCTCAGGAAAGCTGGTGATGGAGTTCAAAGACTTGAGAACTTGAGAGCAATGGGGTAGATTCCAATTCAGGTCTGAACACCTGAGAACCAGGAGTGCTGAAGGAAGAGGAATACTGATATCACAGCTTTATTAGCTAAGCAGAGAGTAAATTCACTCTTCCTGTGCCTTTTCGTAATAGTCAGGCCCTCGCCTGATTGGATGAGGCTCATCCACAATGGGGTGGACCATCTGCTTTACCAGTCCACTCATTCAAATGTTAATCCCTTCGAGAAACATCCCAATAGACATATCCAGAAACAATGTTTAATCAAATATCTAAGCATCCATGACTCAGTCAAACTGATACCTATAACTAATCATTACAACAGATAAAATGTGGACTATATATAGGGTAGATATTATTCAGCCACAAAAACAAATGACGTTCTGAATCACTCTACAATATGATGAACCTTGAAAACATTAAGCTAAGTGAAATCACACAAAAGACACATATTGTATGATTTTATGTATATGAAATATCCAGAATAGATAAATTCATAGACAGAAAAATGATTAGAAGTTATCAGATGCTGGGCAAAGGGGGAAAGGGGAGATTGCTTAATAGGTACAAAGTTTCTATTTGGAATGATAAAATATTAGAATAACATAGTGTTGATGGTGAATATGTAATTAATGAGACTGGATTGGTACACTTAAAAATTACAGAAATGTGCAGAAAACAGGGCAAATTTTATGTAACATATTTTTTACTCCAATAAAAAACTTGGTTTACACACTTGACCACCTTAACAGCAGAGAAAAACAACATGATCATTTCAGTGGGTGTAGAAAAATCATTTGATAAAATTCAAAATTCATTCATGAAAACTATGTTTAACAACCTAAAGATAGAAGGTAACTGCCTTAATATGATAAAGAGTATCGTGCCAGTTATTTATTTATTGCTTCTCAGCTCCAAATTCACCCTTCAGTACCTGCTTTGTGATGGACTAGATTCTTTATGCTTATTTCCTTTACAACTACGTGGAAGTTGGCCAAAAGAGGGTGCTGGGGTGACACTGCAAGAGAAAGATGGCTGTCTTCCTGACTGCAATGCAGTGTTTTGCTTTGTCTTGCTCCTGCTGCACAGTTGGTCAGAGGTGTGAAAGTGTAGGTACATTTGCAGGTGCTCTGCTGCAGGTGTGCCAGAGCATGTAGTCCAGCAATTTTGCAGCCTCAATCTGGCCCAGAAACTACTTTCCCATGGCCCTTCGAACATCTGGCCTCACCGCCATGTGGCAGCCCAATGCGGCCTGAGTCCTAAGAGGTTAATTTGCTGTTCATCCATCATCAATAGCTCTGCACCAAGCAAACTTCTTCACCATCCACAGTGCTGCAACCACATCATCTACAATGAGGGCTGAAGCTCAGTATTGGGAAAGGATCCCCACTTCCAAGTTTGTACTTCCTTGAATATTCTCCTTCAGCCCCTGGGAGTCCTTCAATATTTTCTCCACACCTACAATTACCTTCCTGTCATGGTTTAATAATTCTTTATAATGAACGTTCCCATTTAAATTACTGTGTCATTTCTGATTGGATCTGATTGGACGCAGACTAACATAAGTACCTACAAAATATTTGTATAAACATCATAGTTAACAGTTAATGTTGAAAGTTTTCCCTCTGAGATCAAGAACAAAACAAGAACACCTGCTATCACCACTTCTACGCAACATTGTACTGGAGGTACTAGCTATTGCAGTAAGGCAAGAAAAAAAAGTATGGGTTGGAAAAGAAAAAAGGAAATTTTCATTATTCACAGATTATAGTGATAATGTGCACTTAAAAATCCAAAGTGATCTATGTGATTATTAGAATTAATATATAATTAGCAAGATTACTAGATACAAAGTAAACACACAAAATTCAATTATAGTGATATAATTGTATGTATAATTATTAATATAATTGTATTTGCAATTATATTATATTATATTAGAAAAAGAAACTTAAAAATATCATTTACAACAACATAAAATATATTAAATACTTAACAAAAAACATAACAAAATATGTGCTGAAAACTGTAAGACATTTTGAAGAATTAAAAATGGATTGCATATGTTCATGTAATTACATACTCAGTGTTGTGAAGGTGTCAGTTCCCCCAAAATTGATGTCTAGATTTAAGAAAATTATAATAAAAATTCCTACTGATGGTTTTTGTTTGTACAGGAAACTGACAAACTTATTTTTAAACTTTATATGGAAATGAAAATGTTGATTAAGAATCAAGACACATTTTAAGAAGAAGAACAGGAAAGGAACTTGCTCTACCAAATATCCAGACTTATTATGAAGATGCCATAATTAAAATATTATGGCATTGGCATAAACATATGGGTGAATAGAACTGAATAGAGTCCAAAAGCAGATATAGACATGACAAACTTGTCAGTGCCAAGAATGGGTGAACCATAGCATCTTGAATAAATTATGCTGGGTAAATTGGATATCCATATGGAAAAGAATTAAATTTGGCCCCTCCCTCCCTCCATATAAAAACAAATTTTAGATAAATTATATATTTAAATGTAAAAGGGAAATAATCAAAATAATATTTAATAAAAATAGTAAGATTTCTAGAAGAAATATAAGAAAATATATTTATGACCTCAAGGTGGGGGAACATGGCTTATACACACTATATAAAGCACTAACCAAAGAAAAAGATTGATAAACAAGACTAGATTAAAATTAAGAACTTCTATTTATCAAAAGATATTATTCACCTGGCTTATACCCGAAAGGGCTCCTACAAATCCAAAAACAAAAGATAGGCAACGCAATAGACAAATGGGCAGGCAGCAAGGATAAGCATTGAACAAAGGAGGACATCCTGTGGGCCAGGAACACATGAAATGGGGCTCTACCTTATTACTAATCAAGAAATCAATATTAAAACAACAATGAGATGCCACTTTACTGACAAAGATCAAATGTAAGTGAGAATATGGAGCACTGGAACCTTCGTAGACGGCTGGGGTATGTGTGTGTAAATTGCAGTTACATAATTGGAAACTCGTTGGTTCTGTCTCTCATAGTCTATGACTCAGGAATTCCACTCCTAGGTGGAATTCCCAACAAAAATACCTGCATATGGGCACCAAGAGACATGCACGAGAATGTCTGTAGCAGCTCTGCTCAAAGTAGCTCCAAACTGGAAGCAACCTGTGTATTTAACAATTATAGAAAGGATAAAGAAATTATGCCCCAGCATGGTGGGTGTAAAATGGATGAAGGGGGTCAAAAGTTACAAACTTTCAGTTATAAACTAAAATAAGTCCTGGGTGACTATGGTTAATAAAACTGTGTTGCATATTTGAAAGTTGCTAAGAGTCAGTCTTTAAAATCCTCATCACAAGGAAAAAAGAAAAAGAAAAAAATTTTACAACTGTGTGATGGATGTTAACCAGGCTTATTGCAGTAATCATTTTGCAGTATATACAACTATCAAATCATTTACGTTGTACACCTAAAACTAATATGTTATATGTCCATTACTCAATTATACCTCAATAAAAAATAATTATAAAAAAGAAAGTATGGTATATTTACATAATGGAATAATATACAACATTAAGAATGAATGCCCTACAGCTTCATCTAATGACTTGAATCAATTTCATTAACATAATAATGAGTCAAAGAAGCCAGACAAACACATACAATATGTATCATATATGTATGTTATATATTAATAGTTCCATCTATGTGAAGTTAAGAGATTGGGAGAAACTAAATTACAGTGTTTAATGGTACATGCTTAAGAGGTAAAAGGATAAAGAAAGGCAAGGAAATTGTTTCAAATAATTTTCTAAAGTGATTACTTCAGAAAAAGACAAAGTAATAGTCACGAGGAGTGGGTACTTCACTGGTACTGAAACATTCTAATCTCTAACCCAAATGGTGATCACTTGGAGGTTAACTCTGTGAGAATTAACTGAGCTATATCTTGTTTGTAGATGCCTGTAACATTTCATTGCTAAGGAGTTAAAAGAAGCAATGATTGCCAGACAGCATTGAGGACCCAGTAGAAGGCAGACGGCCTTACATCCTAAGTGTAGTGACTTCTGAAGAGAGTAGAGTCTGGGAGGGGGAGAGGGGAGGAGTGTGGCAGTGACCCAGGGTCGGGATGAGTCTGTGAGCCTGCTGGCAGGCTGTGGGTGTGGGGTGGGGAGAGGAATTCACACATACTTGAAATTGCAGACTCTGAGGCAGACATTCAGACAGACATAAACGCAATTAGTCAAATGCCCTACCTATGAGAATAGAAAGCTGAAAGACCAAAGATCACAGTGAGAGAGAGGAGTACGTTCAGAGGTGTTCATAGATTTGACAGCCTGGAAGAAATAAAGGGTGTTAAACACATAAGGGACACTTCAGTGAACACTCGAGTAAAATGCAGTGTACTAGCACCATGTACACAAAATCAAAGCTCATTCATTCATTCATTCAAGTATTCATTATTAGAAACTGTTCTAGGTGCTGTAGAGAAAAGAAGATATAAGACAGTTCTTTCATTTTAACTATGATTAAACATACCTTCATTAACATTTAAGTAATAATTTAAGATTCCAAAGCCCAAACTCATCCCCATGGATCATAGACAAGTTCCACCCAATTTGGCCCCTTGTCAGTGGCATTTCCTCATGGGTCTCTGCTCTTCACTGGGAAGTTCATTGTCACTGATCCTGAGATCACAGTTCTATGCACGTTACATTTATACATTCTCACCGTTACCTTAGGAGGTAGTACTATTATTATCCACACTGTCCACAGGAGGTGACAGGCCCAGAGACATTAAGTAACCTGTTCATGTTTACACAGCTTGCAGGAGCTGTGGCCAGGATTGCAGCCCTGGCGTGTGGTTCCAGTGTTTGTGCTCTTAATCACTATGACTGGGACGCAGCCACCTTTCTCTGTTTCCTGACAGGTCCAGACCCTTTCATCTCTCTGTGGCTTTGGGTTTGTTCTTTGTTGAATAGAAATGTATTCATCTCCCTAAACCCAGCTTGAAGGCTGCCTTCTCTGTGCAGCCTTTTGTGGCCACCTTCTCAGGGTCAGTCTCTGCCTTCCTCCTGCATGCCCTCATCCTTCATGGGCCTCTCTTAACTCCCCTGGATGTCCCCAAGGGCAGGAGTTTTGATTTGTTTGTCTATGTCTTCTCCAGAATCTGTGACATATGAGACCACAGGCAATGTCAAGTCGGATGCAAAGAAAAATGCAAATCGTAAATGAGTGGTGTCAATATTGAGAGTCATTAAAGATAGGAGAGGCCCCTATCTTCTGAAGTGGCCCAGGGAAAGCTTCTGAAAGGGGTGGCCCTCAGCTAGACTTTAAGGGATGAGCAAGACATGCCTGGCTGAGGGTGATCAAGAGGGTGACTCAGGTGGGAAAGGGTGTGTGCTCAGGCCTGGAGACTCCAGTGCACAGGGTGTTTCTAGTAGCCAGTCTTTAAACCAAAGCCACCAGAGCAAAAGCTGCAGGCGAAGTCATCAGGGATCAGGAGGTACGATTATAAAACTCCCAGTACAAATACCTACCCTAGAACCCTCAGAAAGGGCCACTCCTTAAGTAAACCCAGAAAACAAAAACAAGAGACCTGGGGGGTTGGGGGGATGAGGTGGAGGGAGAGCAATTTAACAACATGTAGATTTTTTTACCCTTTAATTTAGCTAACATGACATGCAATTACCTGAGGTTGGGAACTGCTCTGAATTAGGCACTGTTTTAAATAAATTAATATTATCATGTGGATATTTTGCTGCTTTTTGTTTGCATGCAGACCGTCTAAGTGTTGCCATCAGTCAGGGCCCAGTCCGAGAGCCACATGGTGCCCTGTGACACTGACTCTAAGCAAAAGCAAGCCACTCACCCAGCTTCACACAATGGTGGTACAAACAGTCCTGCCGTGTGCAGGCTCCAGCCCAGAAAGGGAGCACTGGCCAGACGAAAGCGATACTTCTCGAGAGGGAAATAGGCTGAACGTCTATGAGGTCACTCTTTGGGGTGCCTGGAAAATATATGCCACTGTGTTTGGGTTGCTGATGGGATGTCTCTGAAAACCAGATTGAATGGATTAGGAGAGCTGGGCTGCACTGTCGGGTTCTATCTCCTGTCCTGTTTAGTCTTTGTTCTCATCACCTTTCTTCTAATTGACTGATAGGAACATAAGGTATATGCAAATATTATTTTCAAGAACAGTCTAGAAAACAAAAGTCTCTCCACTGTTCTGCAGAAGATGCCACACCCATCCTAACTTCTTGAGGTGTGTGAGAAAGGCCCCTTGCCCCCACTTGCCTGCCCATCACTAAATGAGAATCAAATAGAAGTAGCATGGAAAATCTTTCCTTTCACTTTCACGTATTTGCCTTAGATTTTTCACAAATAAAAATAAAATAGTGGGAGTTCCCTGGTGGTGTAGTGGCTTAAGGCTTCCGCGCTGGTGCTGTCAGCACTGCGGCCTGGGTTCAATTCCCAGTCAGGGAACTACCCACATACCAAAAAGCAAAAAATAAATAAATAAAATAAAATAAAATAGCATTTCATTGGTACTTCTACATTGACAAATTACTTGGATGGCCTTTATCTTATTTAAACTCCTTTTGCAAACCAGCAAACATTGTTCATGCATTTTATTGATTGCCTAAGATTGCAAAGTTACTAAGTAATGGAGTCAGGCCCCCGTCTAGGACTTCAGTGTCCAACTCTGTCCCACTTCACAGCAAGACATTACAACATATTCCCATCCCACAGAATATATAAATTTTTGCTGTATAATTTTTATAATTCCAATTTGGAGTTTCTTAGAATGTATAAATGTGTTTTAGTGATTCAAACTGTTCCACTTTTATGTAATCATACAGAGCTGGAGTTGAGTAGCAGCTGACTCATTGATATCACATTACACTTCTCAGACTCTTAAATATTTATTTCAGTTGCAATGTTTTATTTTATGTTTAGGAGCCAACACATTTTTTTGCAGGTCGAAAATACTGTCATAGGTCCATGAAAGGTCACAGGCCCTGAGCACCAAGCATGCCTCGCGGCAGAAAGAGCCCTGTTCTGGCTGCGGCCACACCCGGCCCCCAGCACAGGGGTGTGACGTGGCAAAGGCGGAGCGGATGGAGGCAGGGAGAGGCACTGTCACCGATTCACCTGGCCGGAGCAGAAAGCACGGGATCCAGTTTGCTGCTGGCCTGGTGACTGCAAAGTTTATTTCTGTGGATCTTCTCTGGGATGAGCAGCTGCCTGCATTTTGGAAAGGCAGCACCCGAATGTTCCAACCATGCCCTTAATCCACAGAGTTAAGCCGGTTTCCAAGATGATCAAAGGCAGAGTTTGCTGTGTGTTAGTAGTGCTCTTTCTGAAACAAACCTCATGGGCTCCAGGGACACTGGTCCTAACTGACCTTGTCACCAAACCCCCGACCCCAGAGGGAGCTGGCTTGGAGAGGAACTCAGAGAGCGCAGGAGGGAGCCCCCACTTCTGTTGCCGTGGAGACACACAGACTCCCTCCCCCCTTTCACCAGGCCTAGGACACCCACTGGCCAGCCTCACTTTGTAGGCAACATATTCCCAATAATTTTGAGTAAACTGGGTTTTTGTAAAATGCATTTTAAATGCACAGGCCAGGGAAGACTAACTATTTTAAAGGCATAGTGCTCCAAATCCTTTTAGAAAAAAACATCCTTAGTAGTATAAGCAGTCATTCCCTGAATCCATATTTTCATGTTTTGCAGAGTTTTACTAAATTAGAACACATTTCCCCAGTACATGCTAAAAGCATATGGCATCAGGCCTTGGAATTTAGAAAGAAAAGCAACTTGGTCATGCCATGCCACTTCCCTTCAGTCACTGAAACAAATTTGAAGGTAGAGAGAAACCTGGGGATTTGGGCAAAGCTCTCCACCCCTCTATTCCTCTAGTTGCCATGGAGAGAAACAGTTTCAAAGGCATCTTTAAATAAAGTCAGCCCTGAGCTGAAACCTCTCTTCTTGCATGAGAAAGAACACTAAGAGAGTGGGGCGGGGAGTGGGGGACAAGTCTCTTTGCTGTTCTATTCAGAAGAGAACGTCACATGGCAGATGAGGAGCCATTCCGGGACGGAGCACCTGTCGGAACTTTCCAGGGCCTCCTGCTCACCATTAGGACTCAGTTTCTGATCCTCAGAGCTTACAGTCCTCTCAGAGCTGGTTCTCTGTCCGTGTTCACCAGGCTTCATCTACCAGTATTTGGCTTCAGCGCAACAGTCAGTCCTGGAACTGCCAAGAACATGGCCCCCCTTTCCCATTGCCTGCAAATAACTTCTTTTGCTCATCTGCCCACCTTCTCCTTTCCCTCTAAATTTTTCCATAGTCCCCTCACCCTCTGAGAACCTCCTTTGTTCTGTTTATCTTAAGGAAGGAAGGGAATAGCTAATGATAATAATAGACACTTAGTAAGCACCAAGGAAACACTTAACGTGAATTAACCTCATTTTATCTTAACAAAGCTTCTATTTCTACCCCCATTTCACAGAGGAGGATACAGTCTTAGGAAGTGTGAATAACTTGGTCACACAGTTGGGAAGTAGCAGAGTTGGGGTTCAATCCAGACCGTCCTCTAATAGAGACTCCAAAGTCTCTATTCGTATTATCTCTTTATCTAATCATTCCTTCATGTATCCAAACAACATTTGTAGAGGCCTCATTACAGGCCAGGCACTGGTCAGGGTATGAACAAATAAATCAGATAACTTCTGAGTGACAGGAGCTGTGGAGAAAGACCTTAAGGAAGGGGACAAATTTGACGTGTATGAGCTTCCCAGGGGTGCTCGTTGCCTCACAGGTTGCTGGGCCTCTCTCTCAGAGCTCCAGGCCCAGCAGGTCTGGGGTGGGGCCTGGGAACCTGCAGGTCTAACAAGCTCCCAGGCGAGGCTGATCCTGCTGGTCTGGGAGCACACTTGGAGAATCGCTGGGATGGGAGTGATGGGGAATGGAGCAGGCGATGGGGGAGCCCCTCTAAGGAGGTGTGCATTTGTGAAATCTGAATGATGGACATGAGTAAAGGAAAGATGAGGGAAACGAGTCCTGAGCAGAGGTAGGGAAACACACGGTCCTCACAGTGGGCGTGATCTCTGGGTACAGGAAGGACAAACGAAGATCTGCTGGTGTTGAATGAGGGACAGAAGAGACAGGTGAAGGCCACCTCAGGGCCAGCGCAGGCCAGTTCCTTCCCTCCCTCCTGCCCTATTGGGCTGTGCTGCTTTAGCGTGAAAACCAGAACGTCTTTAACCAATAAAATCACGGTGGAGTTGACTTCAAACGTACAGCCCCACTGCAGGATAAGGTTACTTTAATGGGCACCTCCTGTGACACATCGAAAATAAAATTTCAGTTGCCCTTCACTCCAATGCCATTTTCAATGATAATTTTTCAAGTAAAAGTGATCTACTGTGTTATATGCAATGCACACTGGTGTTGTGCTTGATTTAGTTGTATATATTTTATCTGAGTAACTGTCAAGTTGGCACGTGGTTGCAGAATCAAAGACAAGCTCCTGCCTCTTCTTTCCCGTTCTTTCTCCTTAGTGCTTTTCAAACACAAATGTGTCCAGAACCGAACTCCCTTAACACCCTCCCTAGAAAGGGACACTTATTAAGGAAGAGTGATCTAAATGACTTCTTGTTCTTGCCAGGCCCTTGTCCACCCCTGGCGCCTGAAGTGCAGGAGTGCAAAGCTGGGCAAAGGTGCTGTCTATGCTTCCGTGGGGCTCTCAGCCAAGGTGAACCCCATCTGGGTGAAGATGATGGGCTTCTCGCTTCCTCTCAGCACACATACCTGGGCTACTTCTGCAGCAGTGTCCCTGTCAACTTCTTTTGCTGTGATCTGTTCTGATGAAGCATGATTGCTAAAGAGAGCCTGTTCACTTTATTCCTAAAAGAAATGAGGCCTCTCAAGCATTCTGCTTTCCTAAACATTGCACAACTCGTGGTAATTGTGAGTGTTACATGAGCTGTGTCTTCTCAAAATTCCCATGTTGAAGCCCTAGCCCCTAGTACCTCAGAATGGAACTGAGTGTAGAATAGGAAGGATCTTTACCGAGGCAAGTAAGGTTAGATAAGGTCAGTGGGTGGGCTTTAATCCAATGTGACTGGAGTCTTTATAACAGGAAATTAGGACACAGACATGCATAGAAGTAAGAGCACATGAGGAGGCAGTGAGAAGATGGCTTTCTGCAAGCCAAGGAGAGAGGCCTTAGAATGAAACCGCCCTGCTGACACCTTGATCTTAAACTTCTGGCCTCCAGAACTGTGAGAAAGTAAATTTCTGTTGTATAAATCACCTCTCCTGTAGTGCTTGGTCGTGGCAGCCTGAGCAAACTAGCATAGTGAGTGTTTGTGTCTTAGATTCTTGTAGAAACTTTGTTAATACTTTTCATTCCATGCTTTAAAATATTCTTTTCCTTTTATAAACTAAAAATTAAGAAAACCAGTTCCCTCCTTGGAACATATCGTGAAGGTTTCAGTTCAGTAGGAAACTTGTGGGCCAGAGTTAGAGGGAGGAGATAGACCCTCTAGCCCTCCCTCCCTGAGGGGAATTCTCTTGACTTCTGCTACAAGTTTTAGTGCCTGTGTCTTTGTCCCTTGACTTCTGTTTTACTGACACTGGCTTGGTTCGCAAACAGGGCATTTCTGGGTTGTTGCTTTTGCTTTGTATTGCACATTTGGCTGACATGTATCCTGATGCAGATTAGCCCACTTTGTGTAGAAGAAAAGGATGTTCTGAGTAGTGCCCTCGCCTCAGAAGTTCAAGGGGAGCTGAGGACGAATAGCCCTCTATACGATGACATCAATGTGTGGGATATCCACAAGAGGGCAGCCAGGGTGTGGAGGGCACAACCAAACTTAGCCCCAGGAGTCCTGTATGGGGAACTTCCTTTCTGGATAAATCAGGATATTTTGGAATTCGAGTGACAGAAAACCAACTCGAGCTAGCTTAAAACCAAATAAGGGAGAAAATGGGTTTAGACCTATATAACTGGGTTGCTGAAGACATGATGGTTTCAGGTACAGTTTGATCCTGGGTTCAAGTTCTATTATGAGGAAGCTATCTCTCTCTAAATGGAGACTCTGATTGCCTGTGTTTGGATCTATTCTTAGACTGCTTAATGTGTTGGCAAAGATGACTACAGACTTATCAACCATAGAGATAGTGATTCTTTCCCCAGAGGTAAAGCAAAATTCTAAGGGAGGCCCTTGGATGGTCCAGCTTGGGTCTCCTGTTAATTTCTAAACCAGCCATCACTGCCAAGATGATAGCCTTCTCTGGGCCATAT
The DNA here is from genome assembly GCA_004026885.1 of Lyroderma lyra. NCBI lineage: Eukaryota > Metazoa > Chordata > Mammalia > Chiroptera > Megadermatidae > Lyroderma > Lyroderma lyra. Next base: position 96,826 of record PVJL010004080.1, read on the forward strand.
GCCCATCTCTGGGACTGAGAAATAGGGTGGGGTGGTTAGTCCCATCCAAGCCACAGAGAATTCTGAGGGTTGGTTCTCAGAGAGGCATCAGTAAGAAACAAATGAACACATAAAACATTAATCTAGTACTACATGAGGCCGGCTTATAAAAAAATGCTCAACAGTGACTGGCTTCTATGAAGTGCTTAAATGACAAATGCATAAAAAAGGGAGAAGTGCTGTTCTAAAACTTCAGAAGACTGTCATGAGGAAGAGTGGAATACAAAGAGGATGAACCTCAAAATTCCACCTCAAAGTTAAAAAGAGGCAGATTTCAGTTCAGTGCAAAGAAAAACCCTTCTAGATGTGAGGAGAACTAAAAGAGGGTGCTTCAGGAAAAGGTAAGCTCTTCCCTATAAGAGTGAGGATGAATGGCCCTCCACCAGTGATGTGGAAAAGAGGGTTCAAAGTCTGGTGGTTGCGGGGCGCAGATTGATCCCAAATACCTCTTCCAACCTCAGGCTCCGATGATTCTCGAACTACTTGTTTCCACACAGGAAAGACTGAGGCAGCCAAGAATACGTAGACCAGAGGGGAGCACAGTGGACAGCACTGAGGGGCTGGGATTGCTTTGCATTAACATTTCCTGAGGCTTACCATGTGCCAGGAACTGGCTAGGTGCTTGCATCTCTTGCCCCATGTCATCCTCACGGATAACTCTTGAAATAAGTTTTAGTGAACCCCATTTAATGAATGAGGAAACTGGGATACAGAGAGATTGAGTAATCTGCCAAAAATGGCACAGTAAGTAGTGGAGCTGGGTCCTGAATCCAGGCCAGTTGTAATTTAAGCCCAAGCTCTTGACTGCATTGCTCACGGGATGTACTCAGGCCCACTTTTTCCCAGAGTGGCATCTTACACCTCCTTCCACTCAACCTACTCCCTCCTGCCTGCTCAGAATCAAGGTCAACAAGGGTCCAGATGGCAGCAGACAGGTCTAATGAGATGTGAAGGGTATTACTCACAGGTAGCCAGGAGTGGCTGGGAAAGAATCCCAGATTCACATCTCCCCACTTGAGATGTCAAGAGCAAATATTCTGGCCATGCATTAAAAACGAACCCAACAACAAAACCAGCGTTTTCACTGAATCCTCTGATAGTTCCTACCCTTCTGGGTTTTTAAAACAAATCACTTAGTTTTCCAAGTTTTCGCCGTTTTTTTTCTCCCCTTTTAAAAGATTGATTTTATTGCATACTTAAAGAGATAGAAAAGAGGTCTCAGAAAGAAAGTGGGATTATTTTGTTTTCATTTACCTATTTGCTTCCTAAGCAAGTATTTATTTAGCACTTGTTACATGCCAGATCCTACGTTTTGTGAAAAAGATAAATAATTGTCATTTAGTAATTGAAAACATGTTTCCTTCAATAAATAATAGAAAAATCCATAATCAAAAGCCATCCTATTTGCCTTAATGATTCCTGGTGGTCATCAGTAATTGAACCACTAAAATTCATATTAAAAGCTGCCCGCAGATGCCCTCCCATTTTTGAAAAGCAATCCAGGAAATGCTTGGCATGGCAACTTTGCAGTTGGTTCCTCAAACTGCAGACAGAAATTAAGAGTCTTGTGCCTGCCTTCAGGCCTCATGACACTTGGGTTTCTGTTTGGTTCTTTGACACACATCCACTCACATTGCTGGCTTGCACTAGAACAAAAGAGAGAAAACAAGATGGCCTCTGTATTCAAAACTAGACTGACTCCATCCAGGCTCTCTCTAGAGAGCCCAGGAAGGGGACTCTCAGATGCAGAGGAGCAACTGACCAGGACCGCTCAGTTCTGCCCAGTGCCCTTCATTCTGCTCTGGCTGCCCACTGAGCCCAGCTGTGCCTCCTGCCCTGGTGCCAATATAGTCCTTTCCCTGTGTGGACTCAGGATTACTGACACGGCCAAACTTCAAAAATATCACTTCATACATTAACTAGTAAGAAAGACTAAGAAATAGACAAAGAAAATATTAATACAAGAAGCATTAAAAAATCCATACTTTGAGAGAACTACTTCCAGTCCTACCCATAGCTGCTCATGGACAGGGCTCATAAGCTCTATCCCAATAATTCTCTACCCTGGAAGCATGCTGGAAGCACCTAGAGGTATGTGTATGTGTATGTGTGTGTGTGAGATAGAGAGAGAGAGAGAGAGAGAGAGAGAGCAAGAGAGAGCAGTATCCTGGGCTTTACTGTTCAGTGGTGTTGGAACTTGGCTAGCTTCCCTACAGATGGCAAGACCACAGTCTCAGAGACTCATTCAGAGGTGTGGCCTAGGCATAGGTATTTTTAAAAGTACCCAGGTGATCTAGTGTCCCTCCAGGTTGGGAACCACTGTCCTAGACAAATGAAACAGAATGAACTGGACACCACTTAAGATGCTTCCCAGGTAGAGCTGACTGCATTGCTAAAGACAGTGTAGCACTAGCTCCCAGCCCTCATGCCCTTCTACAATGCATCCCTCACAATGCACTCCTGTAAAGAGGGAGTCTAACACCACCACCTCCCACTTATATCTGGGTGGGCTTGTGTGCTTTCATCAATAGTGTCCAACGGTAAGACTATATGACCTTTGAGTTTGGATCATAAAGGCCATGCATTTCCACCAGATTTGCTTGTGACTTTAAAGCTCTACAAAGACTCTGAGGCTGCTATGTTAGAGAGGCCACCTGTAGGTGCTCTGAGCAACCTGCTCAAGTTATCCCCAAGACACTACACAGGTGGTGAATCCATCTTGGATCTTCCGGACCAGCCCATCCTCCACCAATCTGAGCTCTACCCAGATTCTGATCCATAGACTCATGGGTGTAGCAAAATGGTAGTTGTTCTACACCACTGAATTTGGGTGGAGTTCTCATGCAGGAATGTTAACTTGAATACCAGTTGACGCTAATGTGTAGCCAAGGTGAAGAACCACTTCTCATTCCGTGGCTATTTACCTACGTAATTATGCTAGTACAACCTGGCCTTCTGCCCTCCTAGAGCTTTCTGCCTATATCCCACAATTCCAAACAGGACCTCTTACCTCTAGCAAATTGCTCCCTTGTGGAGCAGTCACAGAGGCTTTAGTCTCACCCAGGTCCTGGTCCTGGTCTGTGAGCAGCATCAGCTGTCGTTCATGGGCCAGTCTACGGCAATCACCATTGGAATGACCTCAAGCCTCCATGTATGACATGGTTCCCCCCTGTTATAGGTCCCAAATATACACTATCAGAACCCCACCAATGCCATCCCCAGCGTCTGCACAACCAACATCGCCCACAGGCCCATCTTTCACAGTGATAGGCAGTTTATCTACTCCTAAGAGAGTAACTTGGTGAAAACAGAAACTGGATCTTCAGTGACGCTTAGCCATCACCTCCTTGCAGGCCCATTTTGAATGGTTTTACCTTTCCCTTCAGAGGCTTTTTTTCCAGCTACTACCTGCCCTTTTCTCTTAAACTGGTAGAAAACTTCTGCGAGAGCACTGAGATGTATCTAGGAATCTATATCGCCCTTTCCAAGAGAAGGCAAATCTTTTTTTTTTTTTTTTTTTTTTGCTTTTTGGTATGTGGGCAGCTCCCTGGCTGGGAATCGAACCCAGGCTGCAGCGCTGACAGCGCCAGCACCGAAGCCTTAAGCCACTACACCATCAGGGAACTCCCAGAGAAGGCAAATCTTGAAATAAGACAGAGACAGACAATGTGGAGGCCTCCTGGAGTTTGGTCCCAGGTGTGGTTTTTTAGACAGGATTGAAAAGAGCGGGGCTGTGTCTCTGGGCGTAACCAACCATGCTGAGGCTCCTGTCCTGTGAGGTTTAGTTGTTTGTCCCCACACTTCCTATTTCTCTCCCCCTTTAGGTCTGAGGTTAATAACCAGCTTTTCAGACTGGTCAGGGCTCCAGAAGTTTCACTGAGGCATGTGGTAATCTAAGCTTGGCCTCTTCCTTTCTTTCTTCATCAGAATGCCCTGCAGTGAATGATGGACACTTTAGCAGCCACTTATCAAATCCTTGCTTCTGAAAGACAGCCTGTAATTTACAGGAGAGCTCTACAAAGGCCAAGGATATGGATTTCTTAAGGCAAGCATGTCATGGTATCCAGGCAGGGGAAGTTTTGAAAGGTTAACATGACACCAAAGAAAGAGACATAATTTATTTTAAAGGCAGGTCTTACCTCAGGCCTCCTAGATTGGAAACTCAGTTGCAAAAAAAGGCAAGTTGAGTTTGGCTCTTGCAAAAGCCATTTGAATGCCCCCTCCTGTAAACACGAGCTGTGTCCTTCCAGCCTTAAAGGGTGGGCTCTGAAGAGAAAATGTCCCATCGCTGAGAGTAGGAGCTGTGTTGGGGAAAATTATGCAGACAGTTATTAGAATATATCAATTAAATCTCATAACATAAATACTAGATTTAAAGTAGAATTTGAAATCCTTGCTGATAACAATTGCAATGATTCATCCTGTATGCCTTGAATTAAAGTTATGTTTCAGTAACACTTTATTTTAAAACCACAAAGTTGAAGGTTTGACTTTTCATTCAGTCATCTAAAAAGTACTACAACACCACGCAGGAGTAATGAGACTGCATTTCCGAGACCTAACGTGATGACGTCAGAATTGGTTAGGGAGACATATAGGGTTTTAATGAGGACTTCTGATTCATTCTTCACTCCAAGCTGCGGCCAAGAAGTTGCTCCTAGAGGACGTGGGAAAAAACTTCTTCTGTTTTTAAGACCTATCATGTTTTCTCAAGAATGATAATGAATATTTGAAGGACATATTATGCAGCATCTCTATCTTTCGTTTGCTCAAGTTGCCCAGTAAAAAAAAAAAATAATACATTTCTATAATTCAAAATTGAGTCACAAGAAAAAATAACCTAAGATAGACCTTGTGCACACAATCAGGAAAATAGATATTATGCTCTGCTGAGTTCCTCAAGTTAGTTCAATTAAAGAATAAAACTGTCACGTAACAATCACAAAATACTTAAAGAGTGATTAAGGTGTGACTTCTAAATGAATATAACATTTAAAAGATTTTCTAAAAAATAAGATAAGTCATAGGTGGCTACCTGTGCTTTCTTCAGGAATCGCTCTGTCTTAGAAGAAATAACTGTTCATCTTCACAGGTTAAATACAGCCAAGAAGCAGAGACATCAGAATATAGCTGGACAAAACCAGCACCATCAATTTCAGCTTAAAAGATACCTTTATTGAAGATAATATGCATACAGAAGTAGGTGTCCAGCTGAATGACACCACAAACAGAACACACCTCGTATTAAAAAACAGAATACAACCAGCACCCCAGAAGCCCCTTCACCCTCTGGTCCCCGTGGGTAACCAGCATCTTGATTCTAACATCATGGGTTACTTTTGCCTGCTTTGGTACTTTCTACAAATGGAATCACACAATATATTCCCATTGTGCCTGGCTTCTTTCATACAATGTCACGTCTATGAGATGCATCCATATTGGTACGTGTGGTTAGAGATGGTTCTTTCTCCTTGTGGGTGGGTGTTCCAGTGAGTGAACACACCACAGTTTATTTTCCATTCTCCAGCTGATGGACATTTGGGTAGTTTCCAATCCCAGGCTGTTATAAAGAGCCAGATGCGTGAGCTCGTACATTGGTTGCAGTGTGCTGGGGCCCAGGGCTCCACCTAATTGGCGTGAATGCGCCATGGAGCCGTTTGGAATGGCCCCGGCCCCTGAGCTCCCCGTGCCATTGTCAGTCTTGGCCTTCTGCTGGCAAATGCAGACCTCAGAGGAGAAAGGCCACAGCTCCCCACCTGTGAAAACGACTCTTGCTTTCCTGAAAAAAAAAGTTTTAAAGAAAGACTAGCCACTGAGACCTGAAGTATTGTTTTGCATTATCATAGAGACTTGAGCGGCTGGCCACAGGGAATTTGGCTCAGAGATAATAACGTAACTTATCTTATTGAAACAGGATACAGCTTAACAATTCTTGAACAAGGACTAGGGCATGCCCGGGGAAGTGAAGGCAGCATAAGCTGAGAGGTGAAACACTGCCAAGAAAACTTAACCGAACCATCTCATCTCAGTGGGTTATAAGTTAAAAGAAGGGCAAAGAGCCAATATTCTTCATAAACAAAATCATCTGTTTCACTCTTCCCTGAGAAAGCAGAGTTCACATCTCATCTCTGGGCCGCCCTGGGGATGCTGCCCCAGCTTTCTGTAAAGTTCTGCTTCTCATCTGTAAGAAGGGGGTGATAATCACACTCTTGGAGGGCTGCAGGGTCCATGAAATACCATAGGTGAAAGTTCTAGGAATGCTGATTATATGCTGATCAAGTGCTATATTCCCTCTGGGCCCCCCAGCACTGGGGTTTAGGTAAGAGATTTAGAAGGCTTAACCAAGAGCTCATCTGCCTAAAAGGGCTAGAATGTGGTGAATTGGAGAAAAGTCAGAAGATCAACTGCTTGTTCCTTTTGAAAATGCAAAAGAAAATTATTGAGAAGAGCATACTGGTGTCAGACTGGGGCAGGGGTGAGTAGGGAGGAGATCAGGGGGCTCCAAAGAGGGCAAATGATAGTCAAAAGGCAGGGTCAAGGGAATGAGAGGGCTGAGCCCAAAGCAATTTGTCTTTTGATTTTACTGGGTTTCACTCTGTATGTATCAGACACGGCTACCAAGAGAGAAGCCTCTATAGCTATTTGCATCTTAGAATATTCTCGCCTGTCCAAACAAATCTGTCTTTGTAGGCTCTCGACCACTTGGCTAGGTTAACAAAGTGAGGCCTGAGGTCTTTGGGTGTAGGAAGCCTTCAGGGGCCCCTTCTCAGAACTTCCCTGTGTGGGCCTGCGTTGGGCTCCAAGACAGCCCTTTGTTTCTACTGCAAGTGGAAGTGATAACCTCGGATTGAATGGTAGGCAACACAGTGAGGCTTTGAGGTCCTGATGTCAAAGGCATTAGTGCTGCGGCTCTGGCTGTGCACAGGTGTCCTCCAGGCCTGGAGACGTCCACCAAGCTCCCCAGCAGCCCTGGCCCATGAGAGGCTACACAAACAGAAAAAGAAGGGGTGCTCTGGAGTCAGGCAGGAAAACCACTCGAGCTTAGCTGGTTTTCCCACCTTAACGTGAGCCTAAGGCTCCTTCTGCCTGTTGGAATCCCAGTGCCAGTGATAACAGTACTCCACACTCACTCATGGGTAGGATGTTTTCTGGTCTTCAAAGCTATGTATTTTATCCCAATATGAAAGAGATAAGGCAAATCTCATTACAAATAAGCAAACCCACCATCCATAGATGACTGGCTGGTGTATGAACAGCCTTAGAACATAGGTCCAGTTTTCCAGGACCTGCTCAGTAGACCACACCTTCCAGAAGGATGGACATTAGTCTTCAACACAGGCAGGTAAATTACTGGACTCTGGATTTAGGGGCGCCACTGTGGAGATTTAGCTTGTTACTTCATATCTAAGAACATGGGTGAACAGATTTGAGAAAAGTTTAGGTGGTAGAGCAAACAGGAGTTGGGGACAAAGTGCTGGAGAAGAGGGAAGTGCAGATGTCTCTACGTTTCTGGTCTGTGGATCTGCGTAGGTGGCAGCACAATCTGGGGGCCATCCAGCCCTGGTGGTCACCCTTGATCACAGAGAACAACAAAGCGGATTTAACGAGTCCACTTACTCACTTATTTCATGAACAGACATTGGTGCTGTGTGTCCCAAGTACTTATCAGACGCAGAATCACATGGGGTTGGAGGAATTGATATAAGTAATCAATTTCCCTGAGTGTTGAAGGGATCTTTGAAGATCATTTATGGTGCCCCACTGCCTTTAGAGTAAAATTCAAACTCCTCCCCAAGGTCTCCAAAACCACTTGGCAGATGGCCTCTGCAGACCTCTCCCCTCATCTCCCAACCCTCCTTCTAATCAACAGCTTGTGGTCACTTCCAACCCTGGAACACTTTAAGCTCTGTCCCATCTTAGGACCTGTGACTTTGAGGCAGGCCCGGAATCCTCTTCCTCAAGAACGTCAAATATTACCTTCTCTGAGAGGCTGTCCCAAACCACCCTCTTCCTTCACTCTCTAGCCAATTTCCCTTCACAGCACTTAACATGATAAGAAATTACCAAATTCCTTTGTCAGTATGTTTGTGAACCATTTCCCCAGCTGTGATTTATGCTAACTGTCAGAAGGCTATAGCTGAGCAAGAGAATTGGACTCAGGTCACCTGGTGGATATAGGGGGAAATGAGCTGATTTCTTTAAGAAATGTGTAGGAGGCAGACTTGACAGGGATTGTGGGTAAACTGGATAGGGAAGAGGGAAGTGAAGACACCTTCCAGGTCTGCATGGATGGCTGTGCCAATCATGGAACCCAGTGGCCCCAAAAGAGGGCCAGACGTGAGTATGAACGGCATGAGGTGGGGTTTTCCCTTATGGAGCTTTGGGTGCCTTTGAGGCATCCAGGAGGATGTGCCAAGTGTGCAGCAGATACCTGGTCTGGATCTCAGCAGACAGGCCTGAGTTAGAGATGTAATTGTGTGAGTTGCCTGTGTGTAGCTAACAATGGGTACAGTGGGTATAGATGAGATCTCCTGGTGAGAACAGAAGAGGGAAACAGGAAGGGGCCTTGGAGTGAGCCCCCGTGAGGAGCTCCACCAGTACAGAGCCCACAGGTGAGCCTCAAAGGGAATCAGAGTGGGTAGAGAAAGAAAAGCCTGACACAGTGGCCAAAGATGGAAGAGGATGTTTAGGGGTGAGTGGACTGGCTTGGCTCCCAAACTGGACTCCTTGGGAGGGTCACCTCCATCCCTGACAATCAGTGTCTGGTACATAGCTGTGTGTTGAACTGGGCACTTGGATTCTCCCAGTGAGCTATTCCACTGGGAGAATAGATCAGCTTTGTGCAGACTCACTCAGGCTGCACAAAGACCTTGCCATTATGTCCCCATTTCTTCAGAGATGGGAACCAAGGTACACAAAGGGTAAAGGACTTGCCCAAGTCATATGGCCAGCAAGTAGAGGTCTCAGGATTCAAACCCAGCATCCATGGTCTTCAGCAGCAGCCATTCTAACACCCTCACTGATACAATATCAGATCACTAGCAATGGCCAGACTTTAATGTTAGTAATAAAAACATACGCTCTGAGTGCAAATGCAAGGTATATGCCAATCGCTTCTTAAGCATTTACTTAAGATCATGATGCAATCTGGATTCTTCCCCCACTACCTTCTCTCCTATCCTTCTGCTTCTGCCTCCCTAAAAAATTGCTTTGTCACTGTTTAGGGGAGTTCCTGAGCTCTGGATGGCTTCAAAGAAGCTTCTGAGGTCAGGATCCCTGCAGAGGGACACTGGGCCATTCAGTCCTTCCCCTTCTGCCTGGGTGGTGGCAGGAACACCAGGCCCAGAGTACACTGGAGCCATTCATGGTGAAATGGGCCACTCCGCCAGCCTGCACTGCTGTGGATGCTCATGCAGGGCAGCTCTCCCCACATCGGGAGTCTAATTTGGGCCTCTTTCAGTTATGACCTGACCAAAAGGATGGTTTCTGCTACAGAGTATCTCAGTGACTCTGTATGACCTTGAGCGTTCCTCTTCTTAATAAACTGTCCTTGAGCATCATTCAAACCAGGCTTCCTTTCCTGCAATGTTGATAGCCAACATCTCTTTGTTGCCATTTTCCTCAACAATTTCAAGTGAGTCTCTTTAGCAGTTTGAAAACTTGCATTTGAAATTTAAAAAATCTTTACATGCAACCAATCTTGTCTTTCATAAGACTAAACAGGAGTTTCTGTTTGGCTTTGGAAAATCCCAGAGCTGCCAACCTCAGGGAATATTCTAGTCACTTGGTATCCAAACAACACTGAATGATTTGGTGAAAAGCTGTATGTTTACTCTCAGGAAATATAAATGTATTGAAAACATCAAATTGCTATTGTGTGAGGAGCTCTTCTAATAGCCTATTAGAACTTCCTTCACTTCAGAAATGACATACTTTTGGGTAAAACTTCCTATTTTAAAAACCACATAAAGTCCCCCACCCATTCCCCTTGCAACACTTTAGCAATCTGATTACGTAGATTTCTTATTTTCCCACTGAGATTGACACTTCACAACACACATTACCAAACTCTCGAAAATGTATAGGCATGCGGTCACTTTTGTTATTTTTCCTTGCTTTTAAGGTCAGGCACTCAACTATTTCCCCTAATCTGACTCATTGCAATCAGGATCTATCTGGAAAACATATGACTGCCCCATGACCAGAACCCAGGGGAAACATGTTTGCCTTTGCATTACTGTGAATCTTAAGTGGATTCTGTAGTTCAAAAAGAAAGCAATTTGACTGGTTGCTTTCGACATGGAAATCTGACATTTGGCTGAGCTAATCTCATTCACCAATTAATCCCACACTAATTCCTGTGCTCCTTCATTGACAGCAACCATCAGTTCCCAAGTGGTGGTACACATACCCCCTGGGGGTATGTGCTGGGTCATTCAGGGGTATGTAAAAAATAATCAGTAATGGCGAAAAAAAAGTAAAAAAAAAACACAAAACATTAGTTATGGAACAATAAATGTTAAATTTGAATCACTGTTAATGGAGACACTTCAAAATTAGATCACATTAGCAAAGGATGATTGGTGAGGGAGTAGCTATGGACTCTTCCCCCAAACTGCTCTTCTACCAGTTATTACTCACAGTTTTAGAACAATTCATTTGCAACATTTCTAGAACTTTCCTAAACATAAAATACATTCATAGCCAGACTGTTTGATCAGTTTAGTTATTGACTGAGTAAAAGTAAGTGCATTGTCTTTAATTGTAATTCTTTTCAAGTAGTTTTATATTTAAAGTTTAATGTAGTTTCAGTTATTATTGTCAGTGATTTTTAAGCATGTCAGTTATGGATCAGTGCTTAAAATCAAGAATGGTTAAAAAAACAATACTTGATGTGGATTATAACCCATTGCCAAGTACTTCTCCACACGTGTCTGCAGCTACAAGTACACCCACACCAGGAGATAGTAAAAAGGTGCGTGCCTCAGATACTACACAGAAGAAAAGGAAACATTCTGAAGAGTGTACTAAACATGGGTTTTTATTTGTAGGGGATGATGACTGTCCTAAGCCTTTATGTGCTGTATGTGGGCAAATACTCTCCAATGGTTACAAAAAACCCTCTCTAAGCATGTGACATTTAGAAATGAAACATCCTATGTATAGAAACAAAGAAATGCATTATATTTGGCACTTAGAAAAGCTTCCAACTGTTACTTCATACGTGATGTCAGGAAAGAAAGACAATGAGAATGCAGTTGAGGCTTCACACTGTAGTGCTTATCGCATAGCTAAATGTGGTAAAAATCACACTTTAGCTGAAGATTTAATTTCTCCTTGTATTATGGATAATGTTTTTTGTATGCTTAGGGAAGAACATGTCCACAAAATCAATACTATCTCTTTTTCAAACAATACAGTGTCTCTACGAATTCAGGAAATGTCTAATGATGTTGAAGCTGTAGTGGTAGATAGAATTAGAAAAAGTAAATTCTTTTCCAACCAGGTCAATGAAAGTGTAGATGTTGCTGATTATCTATTTTGCTCGTCATTGTTAGGTACTTGGCAGGGAATGAAATTGAGGAAAACCTGTTGCTTTGTTACCCATTGACAGAGCATATCACAGGCAAACATATTTTTAATGCAATTTATGGTTATTTCATTTAAAAGGACACTCGGTTGAATTGTTATGGTATATGCACCGATGGAAGCAAGTCTATGTCAAGTTGTTTTCCAGGCCTAGGTGGCTGAATTAAAGAAGTATCTCCCCATGTACCACGGAGTCACTGCTGCATTCATAGACAAAGTCTTGCCTCTAAGCCTGGTGAACTGAAAGCTGTTCTTAATGAGGCTATAAAAGTTGTAAATTTTATTAAGTCACAACCACAGAATTCCAGATTGTTTAATGCTCTGTGTGAAGAAATTAAGAGCATTCACAGCACATTTATTTTGCATATGGAGGTAAGGTGACTATCTCATTGACAAAGTACTTACACGGATGTTTGAACTTAGACATTAAGTCCAAGTATTTTGGAAGACCACCATTTCCCTCTTGCTCCAAAGTTTCAGGACAGAGATTGACTTCAAAGTCTTGACTATTTATCAAATATTTTTCTTGAAATAAACAAACTCAACTTGGGCCTTCAAAACAGCTCAATTACTATATTCAAAGTAACTGACAAAATTGAGTCAATGGTTTTAAAATAGGACTTTTGGAAAGTGTATATTAAAAGAGGTCAGCCTGAAGTGTTTGAAATTCTGCACAACTTCTTAGCTGAGAATGACTTGCACCCATCCCAAAACGTGAAAGAGAATATTGTAAGTCACTTGGAAGGTCTAAACTGTCCTTTGATAAGTACTTCCCTCAATGTGGAAAAGAAAACAACTGGATTGCAGATTCCTTTAATAATGGAAAAGTGCAGTTAATTGAACTTTTAACTGGTTCTTCTTTAAATTCTGATTTTAAAAGAAAAAAATTAAAAATAAAAGAAAGTACCTTATTACCTTCTGGGTAGATGTCAGTGAGGAATATGAACAGCCCAGTGAGAAGGCACTCAGATACCTCTTGCCGTTTACTAATACTGAACTAGTGGGGAGAGCTTTTCCTTCTTACACCTTCATAAAAAATCAGTACTGCAACATGCTTAACGCAAGTCCAGATTTAAGACTGTATCTTGCGTCTTTTGAGCCTGATTTCAAGAAACTAAGTGCGTCAAAGCAAACTCAACAATCTCAGTCAACTAGTGATCTGCATTACTACTATCACAGACTTTTCAGATAACCCAAATAAATATTATTATTAACTATAAATTAAAAATTTGTTAAATACTTGATCATCGTTATCAATATTTAACTGTTATGAATAGTGTAAAAATAAATATGTGGTTTGTACTTTTAGTGTAGCAATTTTTCTTTCCTAACTTATTACCTCATTTCTACTATTTTACATTAAGATAGGCACTGAACAAAAGTGTCAGTATTTAAAAACAGCTGTTTTAAAAATAAGGGGTACAATTTATAGAAATGAGTTTAAAAGAGGTACACAAGTAGAAAAACATTGGGAAGCACTGCAGTAGACTCTCAGTTAACCGGCATCCATGGGGATTGGTAGGTGCTGCCAATAGTTTTATTTCTTCAAAATTTTTGCCGGTTGCTTGAGAGTGCCGGTTGCTTGAGTTCTGGTTAATGTAGACTGTATAACCACAGCACCCATGAAAAAGGGCTGACTGTGCTCTGGCTCAGCCTGCTTCAGTCCCTTCCTTTGGATCCGTGTTCACATGGTGATTCTGAGTCACAAGTCGGATATGATGGCCCTTCTTCTTGCAGTGTTAGTGTAATGGGCTATGGAAGCAGAGAGAACTGGGCTCAAGTTCCTGCTATAATATAGTCAGCCATCTAAGCCAGAAGATGCTGTGGTGGGTTGAGACTTCCTGCACTTCACCTCTCCTTCATCCCCCTTACCAGTCAATTACCAAATCCTGTTCTTTCTTCCTCTTAAATATCACTCGGCTCCACCCTTCTCTGTTCATCTCAGCCTCCACAACCCTTGGCCTCATTATCATCTCTTAGTGGTGTCCCTGCCTCCACATATGGGGTCAGTGCATACAAGCCTGTTTTTAAAGTGCAAATTCAACTGTAGCACCCGCTTGCTTAAAACCCCTCAATGGTCAACCATCACCCGCAGGTAGGAACCCAGGCACCTCTTTATTACCCTGAAGCCCTCCTCAAGGCAGGGCCTGGCATGTCGATCTCCCCAGGCTTGTCTCCCACTCCCACCATCACCTCCAGCCATTTCATCTAGTTTGAGATCAGCTCATGCACAGTGTGCTCTCTCACTTTTTCATGCTTTGCCTCTTGGCATTACTTCTGAGGGCCTTCTCTCCAATTCCTGATTATCCCCAAGACAGAGCTTTTGGCCTCCAAAAACCTGCTCTGCATCCTTGCCCTGCACCCCAGCCTACCCCCAATCACTCCCTCAGGCCCCACAAGTGCCTATCTTCTGAGCTCCCTGTGCACACTCCACATAATGGAATTTCTCTCTGTAATCCTCTACCTCATCTTCCAGGCCAAAGTCCTTGTGGGTGAAAACAAGGTAGTTTTCTGTATCTCCAGCGCAGTACAGAATCTGTCACAACGTAGGTGTTCAGTAAATGCTGGTTGGTTAGTAATACAATTTGGAGCTTACAGTGGTTCTTGGTTATTAGACTTCTATCACCATAGAAAGCTCCATTTAGGTTTGCATGAATGTTGACTCAAATTCCATTTTTAAAAGATTATTAAATTATTTCATATACTGTAGTATAATTCCATAGACTCTCAGTTAATTGGCACCCATGGGGATTGGTAGATGCTGGATAAATATAGACTCTCCGTTAACTGGAACTCAAGTAAAATGTTTGCTTGAGTTCCAGTTAACAGAGAGTCTACTATAGGTTCAAATACATTATTTAGAAACATGTGACGTACTGCAGATCAACAGTCTAAGTGTGTTACAAAGATAAATCACTTCTGTAAAGGCTGAATAAACCTTCTATTATTTCCTGCTTCCTTAAAGAATATCCCAAGGTATGAAGGCTGGTTATTTTTTGAATTGTTACAGTTTACAGCCATTCATCTGTGTGAACTAGGAATTCCTTATTACAATATGACCAAAGAAAACTACAGAAACAAACTAGACCCTGAGGCCAGTATCAGATTGAAAAGTTTCCCATAACCCCAATCTCTATTATTTTCCATTTATTAAAACAGCTTGTAATTCCCATTGGCTGGCTTTACAACGTGTGAGGACGATAACTTTGAAATTATAATGGAAATGTAAACTAATAAAATGTACCTTGAGCCACCTGATATTTCAGAGGTGTCTCTAAGGCATTGTTAGAAAGATGTGCTTACCTAAAAGTCTGCAAACTGCTGGCCACAGGGAAGCAGGGTCCTGTGGCTGAGGCAACTCAGAGATTCCGTCTCCAGTTCCCAAGAGAACAAGGCGACTTCCCCGGGGACTGGGCCCAGGAGGGCAAGGGAAGAGCTGCGGGAGCTGGGAGGGACATCGCAGAGCTCTGCTGAGGAGAGCAGAACCAGGAAGGGCAGGAAGTGGCTATGTGTCCCTCTGCACAGCCAGGATCTCTCATCTCAAAAGTCCATCTGCAGGTCGCTCTTACTGCACACTTCCCACTGGGTGACTTGGAGCTGCTCGTGGGGAAGCCCTGGAGGAACAGAGGCCCATGTGCCTGTCTGTGTGCTAGCATCTGGGAGGACAGTCCCTGTCCCTCCAACTCTGCAAGGGGAATTCCAAAAGGTCAGAGAGGAAAGGAAACCTAGCCTCAGGGTCCTTATGGGAACCTGGTGGAGGTAAACAGGGAGGGCCAGCCCAGTGGTTGCCAGAATTAGGGGCCGCACCAAGATGCCTTTCTTCTTCCTCTAGACACCATACCTAGCCAGTGCCATGGGCTAGCTGTCCCCTTGGGTTTGGGTGATCCCTCCAGCCCCTAAGAGTTTCCTTCTCACTTAACAAATGTGGATTGGGCACAGCACACCTGGCCAGGCGCCCCTCTGAGGTTCCCACAGCCATGCTTACCCAGGGCTTACTAAATCCCACCTGAAAAGTCTTGCCCTTGATTCTGGTTTTGCCTCACGCTACTGTCTGATTCCATCCCTGCCCTTTAAACTGAAACTTCTTGGAAATCAGGCTTCTCTCATCAACTATCATGTCGCATTCCACCTCCCAATGTCACTGCACCTGGTTTTCCCCTCGGCACCCATGACATCATTCTCTCAAAGGTCACCAGTGACTTCCTGATATTAAATCCAGCAGCTTTCGGTAAGCCCTGCATCCTTACTGAAAACCGGCCATCACCCCTCAACCTTGAGAGACTCCTTCCTTTTGTGATATCACCTTCTCCTTCTCCATCCACCTCTCTGACCACTTCTAGGCTGGAAGTCTAAGATCCAGGTGTCAGCAGGGTGGGTTTCTCCCGAGGCCTCTCTCCTTGGCTTACAAATTGCCGTCTCCTTGTTGTCTTTTCTTGCTGTGTGTCTGTGTCCTTATCTCCTTTCTTCATAAGGACACTATTCCTGCTAGATTAGGGCCTGCCCTAATGACTTCATTTTAGCTTAATTACCTCTGCAAAGGCCGTTAACTCCAATCACTGACACATTCGGAGGGTTAGGACTGAGGGTTAGGACTTCAACATACAAATTTTGAGGGGGATACAACTTTGTCCATAGCAATGGTCTTCCAGATTCAGTTCTTGACCTTCTTAAAGCTTTCTTTCTACACCCATTTCTAAAGCTTCATGTATCATTATTATCAAGTAAATGAGTTTATCCATTCCATGTTTTGAATTACAAAAGTAATGTATTTCATTAAAATAAAGTGACACATAATGTGAAACAATTCTTTACTATTCCAAAAAAAATGTTAATTAGAGGTTATAATTTAAAATAAATACCTCAAAGTTCTTTTCTGAGCTCTGAAACCAAATTCCCAACGTGTTTTCCAAGCATTGCCCCATGATAACTGGTATACCACACACAATACATTCTCTACAAACACCATCTTACCTCCTACCCCTTGTTTGTTCACCTACATTTCCCACAACTCTTTTAATTACTTCTCTGCTGTGCACTACGCCTTGTCCAAACATTGAGTAGGTCTTATATGTCTCCTCTTAAGATTGGCTACATAATGTGCAAGACCCAGTTCAAAATATGTGGGGCTCTTTGTTCAAAATCTACCAAGAGCTTCAAGACAGTGACAGCAGACCTTTAAACCTAGCATGGGCCCGTCAGAGCATGGGCCCTATGTGACTGTGCAGGCTGCCCATCTTTGAAGCCAACCCAACCCCCTCTCCATTATCCTTCCCACATCACCCTTCACTCCATCCCCACCAATGTTCTGGAATTCCACGATGGCCTTCTGTAACCCCAAATTTATCTCCCCTTCCCCCATTCCACCCATCAGCCCAGTGACTCCTACACAATGACATCTGTAGCTGGTGTCCTCTGCTCAAAGCCTTTGGTATTTCCTCATTTCCTACTGAACTGGGCACAGACTCCTCAGGTCAGCATTTGAGGCCATGATTTCCTGACTTGACTCCTACTCACACCTCGACTGGACAAATCCTTGAGGCAGATGTTCTAGTCACTTCCTCCTGACTGTTCTCCATAAACCTCGACCTCCAGGCCTTGTCTCTCTGAAATTCTACCCATCAGATCTGTGTCATTCAAACACTTCCACAAGTTAAGGCCTATGTCTTCCCAGGAGTGTTTCCTGGCCTCTAACCTGGTCTGTTGGCTTCTTTCCCATCAGTCCACATGCTCGGGCACCATGGTGGGTACTCACTGCAGTCTGCTTCCTGCCAAGGCCTTAGGTGCTTTAACCCTTAAACCTTGTCTATCCCACTTTAAGGACAGAGGCAAGTTCTGTCACTATCCCCTTGGGGGCAGAGAGGGGCTGGCTGGGTTGCACAAGCCCGCTGGCACTGAGGTTCAAACCCAACAGTCCGGCTCAAAGTTGAGCCTGCCTTGGGCCTTGTGGAGCTGATACTGTGCATCTCCCCTATAACCACACTAGACAGTGAGCCCTTTGAAGAAATACATCATTTTCATCTTCGTTTACCTTGAGGCACTTCCTTTGAGCCCACATTCAGCCCCTATTGTTTGTGTGACAGGCAGGAAGCAGTGAAACACTGGGGTGTCTGTCCCAGGAAGAGCAGTGACCAAATATGTTAGCTTGCATTTCCAAAACCTCAGCCAGTTAAGCGTTCTTTGGAGTGACAACGACCCCTTTCACAGTCAATGTGCTTAGGAGACCTTAGGGGATGTTTGTCCATCATACTTGACTGATGAATTGGTCGTTTTAGCCTTGCGCTGGCTTGCCTTCCTCCCCCAGGGCAAGTTTGATTGGAGGGAGGCCCTCCAGCTCCCTCACACTTACCCTTCTGTTTGATTTTGTGTTAACCTATTTCTTCACTTTAACTTCTCACAACCCAGGCTCTGTGATCAAAGCTTAAAGGAGGAAACCAGATTTCTTAGTTTCCCAGTATTACTTTTTTCCCCACAGGCACTGGGGGAGCCAGCTTTTTCCAGAACTTCCATGGGATCCGCATGGATAATGGTTCTCTTCTCTCCTCCTTAGACTCTTTCCTGCGCAAGAACCAGATGTGGGGTAAAAATTGAGGGAAGTGTCTAAGAGAGGAGCCCATCATCAACAAAAGTAAAATATGCAACCATTAAATACGTTATAAAATAATATCAATGATACAGAAAGTGTTCGTATGTTACTGTTTGAGGGATAAAGCGAATTACAAAGCAGTATGTGTAATACTTTTACATTTAAATAAATGTGGATATTATATTTTACCCATAGACATTTGAGAAAATGTGTATTGTTTAAAAAAAAAAAGAAAGAAAGATATATTTTCCAAATATATTCACCAGAATGTTTTCAGAGGTTGTAGCTGGGTAGCAAATATTTGCTGAAATTGTCTTACTTTTTTTTTTTTTTTTTTTAATGTAGCATTTCTCAGCCAGGGAACCACCAAAAAATAAAAAAAAGTAGTGCTTTTTAAATTGTCTGCAGTTAAGGTGTATTACTTCAGGACGTGTGTGTTTTGTGTTGGGTTGGAACCTTAGAGGAAAATCTGCGTGTGGCTTGTAGGTATCTGTCCTCTGGTGTCTGTCTCCTCACCCCACCCAATTCCGCCCACCGCTGCTGGGAAAAGCAGGAGGAACGAAGTGCCACCAAGGGCTGCGGTCTCCAGGCATGTGAGTGCCTCGGCAGGGCAGGACCCACTTCCCCTTGGGATGGGAATTCCAGGGATGAGGTGGTGATGTGATTTGACTTAAGAGGGTGTTACAGGCCTGAAGAGAAAACGGGAATTGAGCTGAAAGCTCCTGATTCACTGTCTTGTGTTCTGACCACAGAGCTCAGTTCCTCGGTTACTTCTTGCTGCACTTGGGGCCGGTGCAGACCAGAGCTCACTGGTGGTTCCTTTCCTTCGTCAGGTAGGAACAGGGGTGGTGGCTCAGAAGGTTCCTTTCACCCTGGCAGCCAATGCTCCTTTCTCTGTCCCTCTGGCCCCTCTACTTCAAAAGACTGTTACCTGCCCTGCTTCTGACTTCCTTTCAGCCCACTGCAATCTGCCTACCACATTACAACAGTGGGGAACTGTAGCTCCCTTGATCTAAAGGGGCAAAAGGAAGGAGGGGTTCTTGGTAACCAGCAAGAGCTGTACCTGTCTGAGAAGGGCCTCCTGATATGAGCTGTGGTCTCCATTAGAGAAACACAGCCTGCAGATAGGGAGCGGGTGGGACCAACAGCCCCACCTTTCTCTCCCCCGTCCTTCAGTATCCTGCTGGGGACTTCTATTGGCTCAACCTAACCGAATGCCAAAGGGCAGGGGCAATGTTGCTAGTCCATTGAGGTTAGCCTCTTGGGCACAGAACAGGGTAGAGAGTGTATCTGAAGGGCAAACTGAGAATATCCCTCATGATAGGAAAGGAGAAAGAGAAGAGAAATTTTAATAAATAAGAATAACAACAAAAAAGTAGATGTTAGAAATAAATCCAAGTACTTTACTTGTCACAAAAAATGTAAATAGATTAAAAAGAGTCTCAGCTTGGAAAAACAAAAAGACAAACTACCTCAATGTCCTTTTAAAGGAGACATATTTCAAGCATAAAGAAATTAATAGGTAGGAAATAAATAGAAAAAGATATACTATGTAAATACTAACCAAAAAAGGTTTCTCTAGTAATATCAATATTAAACAGTAGAATTCAGGGTGAAAAGTTTTAATGTAAATGAAGAAACCAACACACCAAGAAGATATGAAATCACGAAATCACACTTACTTAATAACATAATCTTAAAACATACAAAGTTAAAATTAATGGAATTACATGAGGAAAGTGAAAAATCTATACTCATAAAAGATTTTAAAGCATTTCTCTCAGAAACTGATAAGTAAACAGACCAAAAGTTATAGAAAATTAAGGCCTCCCAATGAAACATTAACAAAACATTTCAAACAGGCTAATTTTAGTAGATAACATAGACTCCTACACCTGTCAAATAGGTAACGTTTTTTCCAACCACATATGAAACATTTTGCCAACTTTAAGAAACATTTTCACAACTTGATGACACTAGGCCACAAAGGAAGTTCAACAAATTTCAATGAACTGATTTCATAAAGACTACCACACTGTGTGAAAGCAATGAATTATTGATGATTACTAGAAATCACCAATAAAAAGATACTCAAACAACTTCTCCCATCTACAGCAGGTCCTCTAGTAAAGTCTTTTCGTCATAATATTGATGAGGAAAATTAAAAATAAAAAAAGGATTCCCAGCTGGGGCCACTGTCTGTGCAGAGTTTGCACATCCTCCCAGGTCCGTGTGGGTTTTCTCTAGGCACGTCAGCTTCCTCTCACATCCCAACTTTGTGCACTGGTGTGTCTGCATTGTCCGTGTCTGAGGGAGTGGGTGGGTCCAGGTGTCCCTGAGATCGAAGGGTGTCCTGCCCAGAGTGGGTCCCACCTGGCTCCCTGAGCTGCCAGGATAGGCTCCGGTAACCATGACCCTACACTGGAATCAGCAGGTTGGAGAAGAACAAGCTTACTTGTTTTTATTCATCTTTCTTCAATGTATGTCTGCCTCATGTTTATTCCAATGTTTAATATTAGAAGTCTTTGGGTATTTATTCAGAAGTTTGGTGATGTTTTTGTGACAGGAAATATGCCATAGGAACTTAACTCTTGTTTATATCAGTTAGCTTTGGGTAAAATTGGTTTTGCTATAAATCATTTTGCTTAAAATCACTGTTTCCAAGAATCTATTGATGATGTTAAGACCTACTGTATTTTGAAACTAAACAGCACACTTCCAAATAGTTCATAATTTAAAGAAATTCAAGGGAAACTATAAAACATTTGAAATGAATGGTTATAAAAACTCAACACATCATCCTTTTGGAGTGCAGCTAAAGTATACAGGGAAAATTAGAGCCTTAAATGCACACATACAAAAACAAACAGACAAAAAAGACTATAAATGAATGAGCTGAGTTAAAGTCATGAAGTTAGGCACAAAACAATAGTGAATTTAATATTTGTCTTAAGAAATATTACATTTCAATGGGATGACATCTCCATATACATATACAGATGTATATGTATATGCATATATTTTTCCATCCAATATATGGCAAATTTATTAAGTGTTCCTTTTTGTTGCTATCGCTGTTTTGTTTACTCAGTGCTTGGTACATATTAGGTGCTCATTAAATGCTTGATAAATCAATGAGTTAATGCCCAAGAAATTTTTCATTTTCTAGCACCCACACTAAAAATGTAAAAACACAAAACAAGTAAAATAATTTTAACATTGTGTTTTACTTGTTTTACTATATCTAACATATTGTCACTTCAAAGTGTAATCAATATTAAAAAATCATTGAGAGATCTTATATTATCTTTTACATACTAAGCCTTAGAAAGTCACTGTGTATTTCACACTTAAAGCTTATCTCTATTCAGATGGTAAATGTTCATCAGAAACACTGATCATTATTTAGATTTCATAAAATTTACCATTAGAAAGTATTTTCACATACCCAAATTGTTCAAAACTTACTTAATAGTTTTCCAATAACTGAACTGTCAGTTTATACATCTAAATACTAAAATTAAATAAAATTTAAAATTCAATTCTTTAGGCATATTGGGCACATTTTAAGCCCTCAGTAGTCACATGTGGCAGTGTAGTCTAGTCAATATATTCACGTAGGAAGGGATTGCCCTTTCAAAGTATTCCACCTTGACTGCTGGTCTATGTGAGGATATGGAGCTTTCCATCTGACTTCATTATAAAGCAACCTTCCTGCCTCAGCTTAAAGTAGCCTCAGACTATCAAATTTGACCCTTTCCCCCATCAGCCCATGAAAATTTCAATTAAACAATAACACTAATCATGGTATTTCCTTTCATTATCAAGGATCAGTAAACTACACCTCAAAAAAATCATTAAAATGTTAGTAAGTTTGCAAATGAATGCACAGAACTCAGATTGCAGAAGGCCCCAGCAAGATAGCAGTGAGAACTCCCCAAGTCTGTCTCTCCCCAGTCTCTATTCTGAGAATTAAGTGGAAGGAGAGCTCATGGCAATACAGTGCCCTGAGCCTGAGCTCCCACCTCCCACCCTCCCAGAGCTTCTGGACAGTCCAGATGCCAACACGCTGGGCCACCTGTCTCCTCCTTCCCCCGCTTGGCTTGGTCAGAAAGGAGGCCCTACCTCAGCTGAAAAGATTGAACACCCCAACCAGGTCTTCCTTTGCACTGTGGCATAAATTCAACACTTGCACAAGGCCCAGGAGGCTACTCACCAATGGCTGTGCCCTCTTTTTCTCTCAAGGCTGGTCCCTCCAGTTCTGGAGATTCAGAAAAATACAGTTCAGGGTACTGCTCTGGCATGGTCACTGACTTCCAGTGACACCCGGGGTGAGTCTTTTTGGCTGGAATAAGAAAATCTCCCCTCTTTATGGCATGAGCTGTCGCGAAGGTCAAAGGAGAATATGTATTCTATGTAAAAATACCTGGAAAAATATAAAGTAGTTCATGCTCCTAAAGTATCTATCACTTTAAAATCACGTATGCTGCAAATCTTCCAACAGACACGGCCAGGAAAACTTTAAGGGTAGGTAAGCCCAACAGACTTTTTCAATTCCTATTGGGAATATAAGTCAGAAAAAAATACTTTTTTGGAGGGAAATTTTAAATGTTTCTATCAAATGTTAAATGTTCATACCATGTCTAAGAGTAACCAGAGAAACTCTCACGTGTGTGGAAGATGTACAGACAAGGATTTCACTGCAGCATAGTTTGTAATAGCAAAAGTTGAAACCTGTCTCAGTTGCCCACTGTAAGAGGTAATAGAGAGAACTCTGCTATGGAATGAAAGAGACCTGTGTGTACTCAGGAGGCCAGGATAGTTTATGAAAGCAGACTACAGACAGAATGTGTAAAACAGCATAAATATAGTCTTCATATTGCATTAAAAGTATGGGAAATATCAGTAAATATTCTCTTAGGAGATGAACCTAGGTAGACCTTTCACTTTTTTTTTTATTTCAATTTTGTTTAAACTTTACATTGGGCATATATCACTTTTTGATAAGGAAAAGCAGCAAAAATATTTTCATCTTAAAAAACAATGAAAGAGAAAAAAATATGCCCCAAATGCCCTAGGCAGTGGGGATTTGAAATGATTTAAAAATATGGTCTGTTTCTTTGAGAGATTCACAAATTAGCCAGGCATGCTTTTGCAAAAGAGCACTGCCTTACCCTCCAAATAATTACCACAGCTTTCCAAATCACTTTGTAAGTTTTGTTTCTAAATGATTATAAGAGCCCTTCCTTCCACTATTTTTAAGCTTTTTGTAGTGCTTGGAGTCTCGAGGTAGATTTTACTTCACTTTTTCCTTTGTTCATTCAAGGAATAGTTACTATCCACCCTACAGGCAAGGCACCATACTGTGTGCTAAGGTAGCCAAGGGATTTCTTATTCTGATCTTGGGGAGCTTGCTATCTAATGAGAAACGCAGGAGATTCGTCTCAAAAACTAACAATGTAAGGGAGAAAATAATAAGCACCCAAACAGATGGACTAGGTACAGGATTCTAGAGCCTCAGAGAGCATGTCCCAGGAACATGACAGGCGAGAGAGACGGTGAAGGGCTGGACTGCCAAGAAGTGGTAGCATTTGGAAAAGCAAATACCACTTTCCAAATTAAGAAATGAATTGAGAAATGTACAGTAGCTACAGAAAGTGCTAACACTTATGCTGTTGCTGTTGTTTTTACTCCCAGTGACTAAACAACCCTCCAGCCACATACCCACTCTGTTGTGTTATTTGACCAAAGTGGGGGAGCATGTCAACGTGGTGCCCACTGGTGCTCTGCCACTCT
This sequence comes from Lyroderma lyra, assembly GCA_004026885.1. NCBI lineage: Eukaryota > Metazoa > Chordata > Mammalia > Chiroptera > Megadermatidae > Lyroderma > Lyroderma lyra. The sequence goes on from PVJL010004080.1 coordinate 120,833, forward strand.
CCTTCCTGGCAGGAGCATGACCCAAGCTGGGCCTTGGAGCTTTGGCTGAGTTTTGGTTGTGTTGGTTCAAGTGCCTCTCACCCCATAAAAGTAGCTCTTAGACAGATTTTTCTGGTAATTGGAAACCTCTCAGCAAACCTGATCTCTGAACTGAGTCAAACATCATGTCTCTGTGCAACCCATGCTCCAACTTCTGCATATCAGGCAGCATCTCATGTTCACTGGGGCCCTGACACTCAGGCAGTGTCAGACTGGTTGTGGAGCCAGTGTCAGTCATGCTCCACGGGACCAGGCCCTTGTGCAAAACGCTCCTCTGTGAGACAGCAATTCTAACCATTTCCTCCTAAATCCTTATTTCAACAATCTAGAATGTCCCTTGATAAAGATGCTTATTTTCTCTCTTTCTCTCTCTCTCTCTCTCTCTCTCTCTCTCTCATGCTTTGTTCTCACAACTGTTTAAAGAAACTAACATAAAGGTCACCCTTTCCTCTGGTGACAGTGCGGAGTCCTGGTAACCAGGAGGAGCCAGTCAGGCATCTGCAGCTTTGACTGAGTAAAACATCGTTCTAACAAACACTTTGGGAAACCCTGAGACTGTGAGCTACACCTGTTCATAGACAGCCAGAACTGTCTTCCATTCTTTTCTGTAGACATTTGTTAAGCAGTTAATATGTCCCAGGCACAGGGGATACAAAAATGAATGACCCTGGCCCTTAACCTCTAGATGTCTGCAGTCCAGTGGAGGAGACATCCCTGCAAATCATATTAATAGCTGCCATTATTTGGGGCCTCCTGTGGGTCAGGAGCTATGCCAGTGTGGTTTCAATTATACTCTATGACCCTGCATGATAGGTTTCGTTAGCTTCTTTCCACAGATGAAGAAGCAGAAGACGCTACAAGCAGAGAGGAGATGCACAGAGCCCAGGAGAGCCCAGGTGGGGGCTGGGGAGAGATCTGGCCCACAGACAAGCCAGGAGTACACACAAGGACCACAGTGAGAAGACCAAGAAAACACACAGAAGCTGGGAGTTCTGACAACAGGGACACAGTCCCCAGTCCATGAGGCTGCAGAGGCAGACACGGCAGCTCCCATGACCAGAAACACAAAAGCGCTCTGCTTCTGGGGCAGATACAATGCAAGCTGTGTCTTCTATCCAGCTCTTCCCCCTCTTGGGCACCCCAGTCAGCCATCCTGAAGCTTCAGAAGGACAAAGACAAGAGAGATATAGAAGGAGCATCGCTAATCTACTTTTCTGGAAGGATGATGCTCCCTGGGAGTGATGGCAGGATCACTTTGTATCGAACAGAGCACATTGTGTGTCTGCCACAGACCACACAGCCCAGTGGAGGGCCCGAGGGCTGTTGGATTTGCACTGGTCCCAGAAGTTTATTTACCTTTTCCCCTACTTCCCAAAAGCTCTGCTGGTAGTGGTCAAACTTGATCTGTGACATTGGGCAAGATGCACTTCCCGTAGACGCCTGTTGACTCATCTGAGTAATGTGCAGGGTTAAACTTCACAGTTCCCAAAGTCCCTTCTGCTCTCAACATCCATGAGTGTAAATCAGCATTTTGAGAAGCAGGGTGAATTCTCACACCTCTTCACTCTTCTGGGATAAGCTATTTTTATTGTAATAGTCAAACTTTGCATGTGAAAAAGAAGTTTCCTAAGCCTTAAGGAGGAAAACAACCAAAACTTACCCTGAGCCTCAAGCATATTGACAGAATAGGGAAATGTGTATTTTGAAGATTTATAAAGCAGTTGGTGTCAGAGAATACTGGTTTTAATTTAAGTTCTACCATCTATTGGCTACCGAGCTTTAAATCAGCTGTCCCCAACATTTTTGGCACCAGGGACCAGTTTTGTGGAAGACAATTTTTCCACCAACTGGGGTGGGGCTGGGGGTGATTCAAGTGCATTACATTTACTGTACACTTTATTTCTATTATTATTATTATTATTACACTGTAATATACAATGAAATAATTATACAACTCATTTGCTGCTATAAAGACTGATGCCAGATGTAGCTTAATTGTCACTTGCCACTCAACTGATAGGAGTCTGCAAGAAATGGATTTACTATGGTCTCTGTGCAGTCAAACCTCTCTGCTCATATTAATCTGTATTTGCAGCCACTCCCCAGCACTAGCGTCACTGCCTCAGCTCCACCTCAGATCATCAGGCATTGGGTTCCTATAAGAAGTGTGGAATGTAGATCTCTCATATTCACAGTTCACAACAGGATTTGCACTCCTATGAGAATCTGATGCCACCATTGATCTGACAGGAGGTGGGGCTCAGGCTGTAATGTGAGTGATGGGGAGCAGCTATAAATACAGATGAAGTTTTGTTCTCTTGCCTGCTGCTCACCTCCTGCTGTGCAGCCCAGTTCCTAACAGGCTATGGACTGGTACCCCTACTTTAGATCACTCTGTGTAAACCCCAGTTTCCACATCTGTCAATTTGGGGAAAGCGTCTTACTGTAGAGAGTGTTGCATCATTAAAAAGGATGATGGATACAAAAGAGGTTTTGGAAAGCTAAAAAACTACACAAATCTTTGTTAGGACTGGAATTTCTAGTACTATGTTTCTAATGGTCCAAGATTTGAGTGGCAGGCAAAAGACAGGAGGAAATGTTATTAGTGAGGCCAGGCAATTATGGACCCAAGGCCCCCTAAAGTGAGAGAAAGACCTTGCTTACAAAATGAACATCAGAGAAAAAAGGTGGTTTGATTTTAGTTGAGGAGAATGGAAGGACCTATTGCAAGTAATACTAAGGTCTTCAGCAGTCCAGAGAGAAAACTATTAAGCAGGTTCTTCTTTACGTAAATGTATCTCCTCCTATGAGAAACTCAGCTCCAGAGTCAGAGAGTGTTGGTGTTCATGTTACTCCTCAGATTGCTCACCTGGGTTCAACCTGGCTGCCCCATCCAAGGCATTTAAGGAGGAGAAAACAGATCAGGGACTTACATGAGGTCACAGGACTGGGAGCAAACTCCAGGGGCCTAGGAAAGGGAACTCCATCTCAGTGAGGGGGACAATCATGAGTGTCACCTGAGCTGGAGACTGGGGTTTACAGAGGGCAGATGTCATCTAATTCTAAAGAGGTTGTACAAGATCCCACTAGGAAAGTATGTTAACCTCAAAGATTAGAGTTAAGAGGCAGTTTCCTCTTGTGTGAGTTGCAAGCTAGAACCAATAGGACACAGACATGTGTCTTAAGTTGTATCAAGCTAGGTTTAACCATAAAAATGTAAGTTTCTATATTACCCACCTCTATATAGTACAGGTAGATTCCTCATGTCAGGGAGAACTTTGTACTCTACGTAGGTTTCCTGGGCAGAGGTCATGCAAATGAGCCACTAACCACTGGTTTGTTCTTGTCATCCCCATTCACATGGTGGAAATTATTACTTTGTTATATTATTATGACCATTATTCACTTGAGGACTCCATGTGTTCCAGGCTGTCTTAGCATCTGTATAATGTCCAATCTTCCCAATGACCCAGTAAAGTTGACATTTGCAGAGTAACTAAACTGAAGTCACACAGCTGGAAGTGGCAGGGCCAAGATTTAAGTTATGCTTTGTCCCAAAGCTCAGTCAATGTTTTTTTCACCAATGCATGCTGCTCTGGGCCACAGAGACAGCACAGAAGTAACAGCCAGAGCCAAAATTCTGCATAGTCCCTGTATTAAAATCATTAAACCAATCAAAAGCTTAGACTTAAATCAGCGATCAAATCATCATTTCCATGCTGTACTCAACTACTGTTCTATTTAGTTCAAGATACCGCTTCTTAAGTTGGATCTGGAAAGCAATTGTATCAAGGTAGCAGGTAGTCCATTAACAAAGGATCTCCAAGTAGATGAGGATGTATGTCTGTGGGGCATTGAACATCACAGGGAAAAGTGTGTTCTCGGGTAACATTACCTGAGTCAGATCAATAGGCCCTTTTAGAATATCAACACTTACTAAATCCTGTGTACACTTCCTGGGAAGGAATGATCTCTTCATAAGACCTATAGGGGACATGTAAGAGGACAACATTATTATACCTGACTAAAGTGTCTTGGGGTTCTTTTTAAAGATAGTCTTTGTTAGCTGACTCAATAATTGCATTCAACTGGGCCATGTTAGAGAAATGATTAAAAGAAGCCCTATATTTTTAAACATCATTTAGAGGTCTAGAAAATAAGAAAAAAAATCATGCAACTCAAGTGGTAAGTTTGGAGACATGAATCAGTGTCTTAGAAGCAAGATGAAGGGGAAATGTGGTGGCCTAAGAGAGAACAGAGTCACAGTGTCTCCATGCTGCTACTTTGGGGATGGCCAGAAGTACAGGTTATGAGAGGCAGCTACCTACATCCTTTGCTGTCTGCAAGGATAGTCCCATTATCTCTTCACAGATGTCAGGAACCTGGGAAAGAGGTGGCAGGTGAGCCAATCTGAAAACATTCTGGTGAGGGTGGCACTAAATCTTAGGGGTCACTGACCCTGTTTCAGGAAACTCCCCCTTTAAAAATATCCACTAATCAAAATAACATTTATTAAATACTACTAAGAGCCAGGCACTGTGGCGATGTCTACTGATGCTATTACTACTCTTTACCAACTACTTTGTGAAGTGGTTTTAATACCTGATTTTTGGAAGTGGAAAAACCAGAAACTTAGTGTGGTTTGCTTGCCCGAGTTTACGTATCCAGGGTTCCCATCCCCCCACCTTACCCCCAGTTTTTTATTCTAGGACCCAAGCACTGCCCTCCATCTCATACAACCTTTCTCTCTTTAAGCTAACCGACATTTACTGACCCTTCACCCCAAATAGCCAGAAACTGCTGCAGAGGAATTCAAGAAAGAAAAACACATAGTTCTGGACTACAGTGACCTTAAAACTTAGAAGAACAAACAGATTCACATAAGATAACTCATACTATGACAAGGCAATAAAGAGAGGATTGAACATACAATAAAGAGATGATTGAGGGAGTTCCCTGATGGTGTAGTGGCTTAAGGCTTCGAAGCTGGCACTGTCAGCACTGCGGCCTGGGTTCGATTCCCAGTCAGGGAGCTACCCACATACCAAAAAGCAAAAAAAAAAAAAAAAAAAATTAAAAAAAAAAAAAAAAGAGATGATTGAACTGGCGGTATACAGATGAGGGGTGATATCCTCGGCAGAGAGAAAGTTGTGCAGGTTGTCCCCGAGTTGGTCTTGGAAGAACATGTTGAAATTGGACAGGAACTCAGGTGGGGCTACATATGTTCTAGCAGGAAAGACTTTCTACAATGAGCTTCCCCAATCCAGAGAAAGCAAGGACTAAACTGAAATTTAGGGTTGAAACAACATGAGAATTCTGGAGACATTTTGAAAGTCTTGCTAACTTAATTTTGTCCTTCTTAGTTTAAAAAGAAAAAAGTACTGAGGTGAAATTTACATAGAATGAAATGCACAGATCTTAAGTGTAAATGCAGGGATTCTGATAAATGCATACACTTATGTGATCACCACTTTGATTAAAAGATAGCACATGTATGTTACCTCAGAAAGTTCCTTCGTGCCCGTTTTTTCCCCTCCCCCCCACCACAGGCAACCACTGTTCTGACCTCTAGAGCCATAGATTAGAACGTCATATGAAAAGAATCCAGATGGTAGGCATTACTTTGTGTCTGACTTCTTTTGTGTTGCATAATGCTTTTTGAAATTAGTTCATGTTGTTGCATGGATCGGTAGCTCATTTCTTTTTATTTCTGAGTAGTATTCCATTGTGTGAATGTTTTGTTTATTCATGATACTCATGCTGATGGACATTTGGGTTGTTTCTAGTTTGGGCTACTATGAATGAAGTTTCTAGGAACACTGTTGGTTACTCCTAAATGTAATTTTAAAATCCATTTTCTAGTCTCTCTTTTTTTTCTCCTTTGCTTATTTTCTGAGAATTCAGATGATGTCCTGCCATAGATACAAAAAGACCTGGAGCCAAAGTCCCTGCTAGCCTAATTACACACATGAAAGCATTATGCTCAGAACTACCCTACCCACACAGAATTAGAAAAGTCATCGTTTATATGTACTTTATTGTATTTATAAAATGTTTTGATGAACGTGAATAAAATTATTTGCAAGAAGTTTTGGAAATAATGTTTCATAGTTCACAGCCTCTGGAAGTTTTCAGCTGTCCTCCATATTTTAACTACTCTGCTTCTTCCTGAGCAAGGTGGCCCACCCATTTATGAACCCACGCTGTTAAAGATGGAAGTAGTGAAAAAGAAGAAAGTTACCATTCCCGTTTCCCTTGTCCATTTGCAACAAATTGAAAAGCAATGCAGTAAGAAACCTGTAAGTAACAAGATGAAATTTGACTAGGCTCAGTTCTCTGTCCACGTGCCACTTGTCCTCCCTCTCCACCCCGCCATCCCTGACTCAGCCCCAATTGGTGCTCCGCTAACTGTGAGGGCACCATAAATGCTGAAGACTGATCACCTTTGTGATGCGGCCATCATCCCACCCCTAAGTCACTCACATCCATGGTGACTTTTCCTGTCATGCAACATCCACATTTGAAGCCAGTCCCCATGACCAGATTTCTAATCTACTTACATAGGCCTCTAGTGGGATAAGTAGTTAATATGGTAGATTGGGTCATGTACTTGCCTCTACTCCCCCCAGAACCTTCACTAAAATAATAGATATGGTACTTAAGAGAAAAAGAAACCCACAGGACACAGAACAAGATTTTGGGGGCTGGAAATCATATGGGCTGGTGCGAACAGACTTAGCACCCTTAAGAAAGCTGAAATCTAAATTGGCAGAGGAAGGAATTGAGTGGTAGACTGATTTGTGCAGAAGAAATTCAGGAAGTCTCAAAAATTAGAGGCACTGGGTCCTCTTAAAAGTAGCAGGCCAAGTGAGATTAAAAACAGCTATATGTGGTTAAAAGTCATTTTAAGAACCAGTTATATCTGAATTCCTCCTCTGCCCTAAGCAACCAGGCAAGTGCCCCAGCCCATGCTAGGGCGAAACCAGAGGTTGACTCTGGGGAATTGGTACTAGAGAGACTCTGGCCCCCAGGACAGCAGAAACGATGGACAATGGTGTTACAGACTGAAAAGAGGGGATTCAGTGAAGAGTGACACTTTAGAGAGGGACAGCTCTCATCCCATCACCAATGTGACTCTTAGCACACAGATAGCCATGCTTATGTCTCTCTGGAGGAGAGGAGGGACTTCCCCCTTGCAGCAATAACTTGCCTGACAGAAAACACCTACCGTTTACATTTGGGGATTTCCTCAATGAAACAACTCAGCCAGATCACCCAATAGTGAAGTCTACCAATCAATGAGAGTGACCTGCCCACACAGAATTTGTACTCCTCCTTGTAAATGGGTCACCAGGCATTTGAGAAAAGGCTTCTAACATGGACCACAGGAGTTAAAACCAAAAGAACTTGTTTTCGTGTGATATGGGGAGAAATAGACAAAGAGCAGAAGAAAACATATACAATTGACGTGCCTCAAGAGAAAGGGAAGATATCGCTTCCAAGAGACAAAAGGGGGTGCTTAGGAATTAATGACATGAGAACAGATATGTAGACTTTAATAAAAGAGTTAGAAAGTAAAGTTACAAAATACCCCTGGCATAGAACAGAGAGACAAAAAAATAGATTGGAAAACGATTTTTTAAATCTTGGTGAATAAGTTGAGATGGTCCAATATCTGGAAGGAAATTCAAGAATGAATGAATGGAGAAAAGCAGGAGAGGAAACAAACCAATCTTACAGACCAATTTCCTGTAGGTGGACAGGAGTCCCCAGGTTCCCAGAGCAGTTAGAAGAACAGCAGTGCATAGACCACATGAAATTTCAGAACAGTGAAGAGAAACAGAACATCTTAAAGACCTCCACTGATTTTTGAAGAAGAAGAACAAGAAGAAGAAAAACAAACAAAAGACTAAATAAGTAAATACTGTAAATAAATAAAGACACAGTTGAAACTTTAGGAAAAGACTGGGAATTAAAGTAGATTAGACTCCTTAAAAGTGACATTCAAAACTAGAAGACAGTGATTACACACTTTCAAAATGTTAGGAAAAATTATTTTAAAACTAAAATTCTACCAAACGTCAGTCGAGGGTGAAGGTAGAGTGAAAAATTTAAAACTTAACCTTTAACATTTAAAATTTGTGGTTTGGTTTTGTTTTGCTTTGTTTTGTTTTAAGGAATGCTGTGCTCTTCCAAAATGAGGAGTGATTTCAGCGGAGGCAAACACAGGATCCAGGAATGGGCACTCCAACCCAGGCGAGAGGGAAGGGTCCCCGCACACTAATGGCTGGGGACATCCTGTGGTGACAGTGGAGCCTAAGGCCTGCGCTGGAGTGCTCCCTGTTCAAGCTGAAACAGGAGGTCAGGGGGCTATAGGAGGGGTGGCCCCAAGGAAGAAAGCATAAAATTGACAAATGACCTATTAATGCTATATTTCAACATACTGAGTGAGAGGCAACTTACATTTTGGGACATTTATAAGAATTGAGAAAAATGAATGATTGGCACATAAAAATCTAAATGGAAAAACTAATGCTGTTATTCTTTTAAGAAAGCAAAAAAGAAAGGGTTGAACAAAAATAAAATGTAGTTAATTATTGTATACCACATGGCTAAGCTTTAAGTAATATTTCCATAGTCATAGTAATGTAAATACTGGATACTTATTTCTACTGATACAAAAGTAGAATATATTTAAATTGGGAGAGAAAGTGTAACATATAAAACCTCATTCTTATCTTCCACAGATGGGAAACAAAAGATTTTAGGAAGAAACATTTTAAAAATAGCATCAGCAAGTTATTTTTAAAAAATCGGCATAAGTCAAACAGTAAACTGGTTGGCTGGGAACCTTTTAAAGTGGGACTCAGAGTAGGGAGGCTGGTACAAGGGCTGATGCTTTTGTTATGAGCTTAAAATGATTTCACTTTTTAATGTATGTATATAACTTTACAAATTAGAATTTTCTAGAGAAAAAAAAAAGATGGGCTTCTGGACACTGTAGGTATATGAGGACATTAGCACATTGACTAATGCAGAATCTGACACATTTCAAAACCCCCACCCTGCCGGACACAGCCACCCACAAGTCCCCAGGGGATCTCTAACCTATTTAGAAGCATCCAGCAAGCTGCCTCTGGTCCCTCTGTTGAAGTTGTTCTACAGGTTACTAAAGGCAGACTGATTTCTTTTTGGAGTTTTATACCCAGTAACCAGAATGCATGCCGTAGTCACAGTCTATCTTTTTTAGCATGTGAAAGAAATGCATGGGTTGCCAGGAGAATGAACTAAATGTTTTATTTATCGGGGAAGATAATATATCTGTAATGTTTGGATTTATCAAAACAAATTCCAGATGGCAGGCAAGTCATAGAGAGGGGCCATCTGGTAAGTTAAAGCAGGGCTCTTTTTTTTTTTTTTTAAAGGTGAAAGGTAGTAAATGTCAAAACTTCCTACAGTGACAATATATCTATCTGTTGCCACTCCAGAAGATCAATCCTGAGCCACACACCCTATATGTGCTAATTTAAATATCTGTAACATGACACCCTTTCAAATACCTGAGTGATTGATTATGCTTTTAAAAAACACTTAGTGACTATATTAAAGTTTCAAGATATACCTGCTAAATATATATTGCATGGTATCAGCTGTAGGCATTAGTAAAATCATTTAAGAACAGACTCTACATTGACACAAATTATCTGAGTATAAACCAACAGAAACTGAAACAATTGTTTTCAAAATGATTTAAGATGTTGCTGCCATTTTTGATTTAGCTCAGCAGTGATATTTTTAGTTCATTTTCTGTTTGACAGGATGTTTCTTGCACATATTTTCTTCTTTCCCCATTCCCACTGCTCCCTCTGAAACTAATCATTACTTGACTATTTATTCACCAGTTTCCCACACCCCCTCCCCCTGGCCCTGCTTGCACATAACTGCCAGCTTAATCTTATTTAAATATTGCTTCATTTATATAACTTCCTGGCTCAAAAACAGTCAATACCTCTCCAATATCCAGAAGATAGTGTGTGGACTTGTACCCATGGACACCCTCACTCCTCTACTCTCTCCCCTCTATGTGAATTCCCCTCTCTCCCCAAGAACTGGGCCTCTGTCTCTCCAGTCATGGAGCATTTGGCAGAGACCCGATACTCTCTGCTGGGCCTAATAACCTGTCCCCAAGGAGTTTGGACTCTGCTCCCTCTACCACAAGCTGAATGTGGCATGCCATGTCCAGCAGGAAGACAAGAATTGCTCCAACACAGAGGCTTCTGTGGCTGAGCCCACCTTCAGGTCAGCTTCCAGGGGAGATAGCATTAGCCCAGATCTTATGTCATGAAAAATATTGGTCATCCTGAGTGGTAGGCTCAATAATGGCCCCCAAACACATCTATGTCCTAATTCCCAAAACCCGTGAATGTTCCTTACATGGCAAAAGAGACTTTGCAGATGTAATTGAATTAAGTGATTTAAAAAAAATTTTTTTTTTTTAATTTTTCAATTACAAGGGAGTTACCTGGTGGTATAGTGGCTAAGGCTTCAGCACTGTCAACGCTGCAGCCTGGGTTTGATTCCCAGCCAGGGAACTACGTAACAAAAAAAAAATTTCAATTACAGTTAACATTCAATATTGTATTATTTTCAGGTATATAATATAGTAATTAGACATTTATATAACTTACAAAGTCATCCCCTAATAAGTCTTGCACCCATCTGACACCATGTGTAGTAATTTCAGCATTATTGACTATATTCCCCAAACTGTATTTTATTTTATTTCATATTTTTTTGTGCATTTAGCAGAAAATTTAATGTTTTAGCTTTAAATAAGCACATCACTGATGTTAAAGCTTAATTCATGTTTTAAAAGTCCTTATAATAACAATCAAATTTTAGCCAGCTTAATTATAAGAGATAAAATTTTTTTTTTTTAATTCATTTTTATTGTCAGACTTATTGGGGTGACATCTGTTAGCAAGGATTACATAGGTTTCAGGCATACAATTCTACAGTGCATTGTCAACTTGATCTATAATAAGTTCACCACCTGATGTGACTTCTCTTTCCATCACCTTATGTTTATCTTCCCCCACCCTGAAACTGTATTTTATAACCCCGTAACTATTTTGTAACTGCCAATTTGAACTTCTTAATTCCCTTGCTCTTTTCACCCAGACTCTGAACCCCCTCCCATCTGGACACCATCAGTTTGTTCTTTACGTCTATCAGTTTGCTTCTGACTTGCAAAACTTTGTTTCTTAGAATGCACATATAAGTGAAATTGTATGGTATTTGGCCTTCTCTGTCCCACCTATTTCACTTAGCGCAATACCCTCTTTGTCCATGTTGTTGAAAATAAGACTTCGTCCTTTTTATGGCCAAGTAATATTCCATTACACACACACACACACACACACACACACACACACACACACACCCCACTTCTTTATCCATTTCTATTTTGTTTGGAGCATTTAATCCATTTATATTTAAAGTAATTATTGATAGGTATGTAGTTATTGCCATTTTATTAATTGTTTTCTGATTATGTAGTTCTTCTCTATTCCTCTCTTATTCTTTTGCTCTCTTCTCTTGAGTGTTGTTAACTCTTCATAGCATTGTGTTTGGATTCCTTTTTCTTTACTTCTTGTATATCTCCTGTACATTTTTGGTTTGTGGTTACCATGTGCTACATATACACCAAGCTATGTTTATAGCAGTCTATTTTAAGTTGATGGTCACTTGAGTTTGAACACATTCCATAATCACTGCCATTTTGACTCACCCCTCCACTTTTATGTTTTTGTCATTATTTTTACTTCTTTTGTGTGTGTGTTTGTATATGTCCTTTAATTTACTGTTATAATTACACATGATCATCCTACTTTTGCCTTTTAACCTTTGTGCTAGCTTTAGTGTTGGTTGACCCACTGCTTTTATGATGTGTTTGTTTCTGTCAGTGAGAACTTGTTTTCTTTGCAATATTTTCTTATTCATATTTTTTCCTTATTCTTCTTAAAGAATTAACATTTCTTGTAATCTGGTTTGGTGGTGACAAACTCCTTCACCTTTTTCTAGTCTGGGAAGCTGTTTCTCTCTCCTTCGAGTCTAAATGATAGCCTTGCTGGGTAGCCTAATCTTGATTGCAGGTCTTTGCTTTTCATCACTTAAATCTTTTATGCCAATATCTTCTGGCTTACAAAGTTTCTTTTGAAAAATCAGCTGACAGTCTTGTGGGAGCTCCATTGTAGGTAACTAACTGCTTCTCTCTTTGTCTTTAACATTTGGCATTTTAATTATATTGTGTCTTCATGTGGACCTCTTTGGGTTCTTCTTGTTTGGGACTCTCTGAACTTCCTGGACTTGTATGTCTATTTCCTCCACCAGTTTAGGTAATTTTTCAGTTATTATTTCTTCAAATAAGGTTTTCAATCCCTTGCTCTCTTTCTCCTTCTGGTACCCCCATGATGCATATGTTGTTACAGTTGATGTCCCAGAGATCCCTTAAAACTATCCTCATTTTTTTTCTTTCTGCTGTTCCGATTGGATGTTTTCTACTACCTTGTCTTCCAAATCACTGATTTGATCCCCATCTAACCTGTTGTTGATGCAATATAATGCAGTCTTCATTTCTGTTCATTGTACTTTTCATTTTTGTGTGGTTCTTTTTCATTTTCTAATTTCTTTATTATATTTCCTACTCTTTATTGAAGTTCTCACTGAGATAATCTATTTATGCCCTAAATTCATTTAGCATCCTTATAACCAGTGTTTTGAATTGAGCATCTGGTGGATTGCTTGCCTCCGTTTTGTTTAGGTCTTTTTCTGGATTTTCTCCTGTTCTTTCATTTGGGTCATATTTCTTTGTCTCCTTATTTTGGCTGCTTTTCTGTGTTTGTTTCTATGTATTAGGTAGATCTGCTACATTTCTCAGTCTTGGCAGAGTGGCCTTATGTAGTCTCAAAGAATCACCAGGGCTGGGCAAGTATGAAGTTAATAAAGATTCAAACTTGGCACCTGCCTGTACCTACAGGCTGAATGGGGAGAAGGCATAACAAGAAACAATTGCACCTGGAGAGGGCTGCTCCTCCAGCTCTTACCCTTAAAGCCAGATAATTCAGTTCCTCCCCATATGTCACTGAGCTGCTGTCCCTATACTGGAGTTTAGGGTGAGTGGGTCCATCAGTGAGTAAGATCATGTATAGGCCCTTTAAGAGGAACACCTAGATTCCAGCAGCCCTCCATCTCACTGGAACTGAGTCCCTGCTGATTTTCCCAGCCATCTGGGGACTCCTCTTCCCAGTACCCAGTGCTTTGGGCTGGGGAGTCAGGTGTAGGGCTGGGACCCAGTGCTCCTCAGTGGGGGACCTCTGTAGCCAAGATAGCCTTCCTGATTCTTAACAACCACACATGGGTGTTAAACTAACTCTATTCTAAAGTCTTGGCCCTTCCTGCCAGTTTCAACGTGGTTTCCTCTGTATATCCTTAGTTATAGGACTTCCATTCAGCTAGACTTCAGCTGATTCTCCAGGTTAATTGTTCTACAATGTAAGTGCAATTTTGATATAGTAATAGAAGGAAGCCAGAACAGCATTTACCTACTCTGCCATTTTGACTGGAAGTTTGTACCTAAATTAAGGAATTTGAAATGAGGAGATTATCCTGGATTATCCTAGATTATACCAGTGGGTCCCCAATGTAATCCCTTAGAAAATGAGGGCAGGAGGGTCAAAGACAGAGAAAATGATGTGATGACAGAAGCAGAGGTCAAAGAGTAATGTGGAAGATATTAAATTGTTGACTTTGATGTTGGAGTCGAAGGCACCATAATCCAAAGAATGCAAACTGCCTCTAGAAACTGGAAAAGGCAAGGGATAGATTTTCCCCTAGATCTTCCAGAAAATACCAGTCCCACCTACACCTTAACTTTAGTCTAATTAGACTGATGTGGACTTTTGACCTCCAGAAATGTAAGATAATAAATTTGTGGTTGTTTTAAGCCATTAAATTTGTGACATTTTGTTCTGGCAACAATAGGAAACTAATACAGCCTCTTTGCAGGTTTTCCTTGTCCCAGGCCTAGTAAACATGGCCTGCACTCATCTCTCTGTTGGCCTATAGTGAGGTCCCAGCAGATTTAGGCTAAGATTGATGTAGGTTAAAACTTGTACTAATACATTAACCACTAGTCGATGTGGCTATTTATAGTTAAATTACTTTATTAAAATAAAATAAAACATTCAGTTTCTCATTATACTAGCTATATTTCAAGTGTTTAATAGCCACCTGTGGCTAGTGATACTGAAACTAGATAGTTAAGATACAGAATAATTCCATCATCACAGAAAGTTCTATTAGACAGTGGTGGTTATAATGATATGTGCACTACTAGTTTTTATAAACCACTAAACCCTTTATTCAATCTGGTTTTACCTTTCTCCAGTAGACTATGGTGAAAATGGTGTAAATCCCTTGGAGGACCTTCTAGGCTGGGGAAACAAGATACAGAAGTTACTAAAGTGAGCATACTTGGACTAATGTGCATCCTGGAGTGCTTGAAGTCCTCAGAGGTCTTCAACAAAGTCAAGGAGGCCCTTCCAATGCTGCATCCAGTGCTGGGTCTTAGCACAGCTATGGGACTACCCTCTGACCTCAGGCAACATGTAGTCTTTTGAATTGCTTAGGAAGTCTGTCCTCATAGCTAGATGATTAAAACATTCTTCACTATTTTCTTCTAAGCTCAGAAGTTACTTTCAATGTTCTTTAATTCATCTGAAATTTATTTTTGTGTGTGATGTGAGGTAATGGTCTAAGTTTATTTTCTCCAATATATAGCAAATGCCTTATTATTGCCCTCCAATTTGAAATGCCAGTTTGGTCATGTAATACATTTCCATGTATAAACAGATGTTTTTCTATTTTATCTATTTCTGCATGATTATCATGCTGCTTTAATTGCTATCGCTTTGCAATTTATTTTACTATCACACAGGACAATTTCCCTCTTATTGTCCTTATTTTTCAATATTTTGTTTGTTCTTGTCATTTTTTATTCCTGATACATTTCAGAATCAGTTTGTCAAATTACACCTAAATATACAGTTTGAAATTTTTTTGGAATTATTTTGAATTTAGACTAGTGAGAACATTGACATCTTAAAAATACTGAGTTTCTCTATTTAACAAGATTCACTGTTTAATTTATTTAGGCATTTATGTTTTTACTCTTTACAAGTTTTATAGTCATCTTCATTTCATTTTATGTCAGTTCTAAGGCATTTGTTGTTGCTAATATCAGAGTGTTTTTACCCAATGGATTTTTAAATTACTTAATGTTAGTATATAGGAAACTGCTGATTTTTGTGTATGGCTCTCTTACTATTTTAATAGTTCTCTGTTGATTCTTAGGGATCTTCTAGATAGACTATCATACTATCTACAAACCAAGATGGTTTTTCCTTTTATAGTTCCTAGTATCTTCATCTCTCTCTTCTTTTCTTAGCTTAACTCATTGGGATATCCAACATGCCATTGAATTGTAGTAGTAACACTATCACTGTATCTTCCTGCCTTTTTAATTGAATAGTTCTATTATCTCCCTATTAAGTAAATGTTTATTGAAGGAAAATTTTTTTTCAAATTTGCTGAGAAAGAGATGTTGAAATTGGATCAAAATATTATTTTACATTTCAGATGGCTATATTGGTTTTTTTTCCTTTAAATTATAAATGTTGAATTACAATAATAGGTTTCCTAATATTGAACTAGACTTCTATTTCTGGATTAAATATTTGGCCTTATTTGGCCATCATAGTTTCTTTGCTTATTATTTATTATTTGCGTTTCATCCAATAAGGTTTTTGTTAGCCTTGTAGAATGACTTGAGAAAATTTCCATCTTCTTCTAGCCTCTGGAACCTTTATATGCCCTAAAGGTCTAGGAGAACCTTGCTGGATCTATATGAGACAAATGGTTTTTGTTTGTTTGTTTGTTTTTTTTTTTTTTGTATGTGGGTAGTTCCCTGGCTGGGAATCGAACCCAGGCCACAGCGTTGACAGCACCAGTGCCGAAGCCTTAAGCTACTATACCACCAGGGAACTCCCAACAAATGGTTTTTTAACGATAAATCTAGCACCAACTTTAACTGCTATAGAGATTGATCTATTCCGTTTTTCAACCTCCTTAAAAGTCACTTTGGCTCCCATGTTCATTGCAACATTATTCACAATAGCCAAAATGCAAAAACAACCCAAGCGTCCATCATAGATGAATAGATAAACAAAATATGGTAATATATATAAAAAATGGAATATTATTCACCCAGAAAAAGAAATGAAGTTGTGATACAAGCTACAAAATGGGTGAATATTGAAAACATGCTATGTGAAATAAGCCAGTTTCAGGACAAATATTGTATAATTCTACTTATATGAAATATTAATATTTAGAATAGACAAATTAATAGAGAGAGAAAGCAGTTTAGAGGTTATCAGGGGCTGAGAGAAGAGAGGAATCAGGAATAATCACTTAATGTTTATAATTTTTGTTTGGGGTGATAGAAAAAATTTGCAAACAGTAATGAGGGTGGCATAACAGTGTGAATGTAATTCATGCCATTAAATTGTACACTTAAAATGGTTAAAATGACTTTTTAGTTATATGTATTTTATCACAATAACAAAATGTTAACCCACATTAAGTGCTTTTTGTTTTACAAAAGTTATTTTTGGTGATTTATGTTTTCCTAGAATACCTTCTGTTTCCTTTAAATATTTAAATTTATTGGTATGAATTTATAGTTTTGTCCCTTTCCCTAATTTTATTTATTTATATGTCTTTCCTTTTTTGTTGTTCAGGCTTGCCAAAAGCTTGTCTATTTTATTGTTTTGTTTTGCTTTTATTCCCACCAAGAAATACCTCTTGGTTTTATTGATGAAATACACTGGCGTTTTTTCATTTCAATTAATTCTTATTATCTTTATACATTTATTTTCCAGAAATTATTTTGTTGTCTTTCTGTTTTTGTTTTGTAGTCCCCCTTACTGTCCTTTATTTCAAACTAACTCAAAATTTTCATTAAAATTCCTTTTTTTATCTTAGAGAGTAAATATTTTTTAAAAATAACGTGTAAATTGATTTTTTTGCTACCATTTTATTGTTGCTCATTTCTAAGGCCAGAGAGTGTATTCATAAGTATAACTTGTACTTTTTGAATGACATTGATTTTTTATGTGGCCTAATTCATAGTGGCTTATGAGTGTTCTGAGGTAAAGAGAAAAGAATGTATGTGAATATACTCATATATGTCTGTATTTGTACAGTGCTGCCAACATAAACACACGGTGACAAGGTCACGAACTTAATTGTCAGATTTTGGATATGACAACAGCTCTGATGATCATTCCAGAATAAGCTCCAAAATTGCTTTGAAGGGTGGACTAGCTCTGGAGTCAGTGCACAGCTTCCCAAGGAGAGTACTTGAAGGTGACTGTAGTGATATTCAACAATGAGGAATGTAGCACTTTTTCTAGGATGAGTTTGCAAAATCAATTGTCCAACCTATATATGTGTATATGTGATTTAGTAACTATACTATTCAAATCTTCCACATACATACAGAATTAGTTTTTTATCTGTTTAATCTTTTAATTTCTGAGAAAAGTATGTTAAACTGTCCCACTAAGATGTTTATCAATTTATTTTTGCATATCTGTACATATATACATTAAAGCCATTTTATTAAGAGGCCAAAGTGTCATGACAATACGTTTTCTTGGCAGATGGTACCTTTACCATTATGAAATATCTTTTCTCATTCCTCTAACATGCGAGCCTTAAATCTTATTTTGTCTGATATTAGTATTGCCATACGTACTGTCTTTAAAATTATTTTTTAATCTGCATAAGTTTTAATTCATATGGGCATCTGGTTTTAAAGACAAAATAATTTTACAAGACTTAACAAAATGAACTCCTTGCCTCACCCCTCCCATGCAGATTTTTTCTTCCAATAATTGCTTCCTCATTTCTAAGTAAATAACCTTCCTACTATTATTTCTTAATTGTTTTTATTTTTGGATTTTATTTCTTTATTATTATTATTATTATTATTATTATTATTATTATTTATGTGGGTAAGTTCCCTGGCTGGGAATCAAACCCAGGCCACAGCATTGACAGCGCCGAAGCCTTAGCCACTACACCACCAGGGAACTGCCATATTTTTGGATTTTATATATTTCCTATATTTATATATTTATATAATGTTGTAGAACATCATTATTTAGCTCCCTTATATGACTCTATCAACATTCCTATTTGCCATATCCTCCCCAAAGAGTGGTAATTTTTTGTTTTATCAATATTCAATATTTATTATTCTGTTATAAAAATATGATTCATAGTCTAGTTACTAGTATATTATGATTAAAAATCCTTTTAGGTGTAACTTTCTGTTTTCCCTGGAGTTCATAAATTTCCCCCTTTGCTTGGTTGCTTACATACCTATCACAAATCATCCACAGCTTTCCCCAGGTGAGGAAATCTCGCATCCACACTGTCTACTGTCTGCCCTCTTGTGTCATCACTTGATGTCATGGCCTCTTGAATTGCTGTCCTTTTTAGACTTCTCTGCACCCTCATTCTGGCCATTTCTTTGACTATTCTTTTTTTTTTTTTTTGGATTTTTTTTAATTCATTTTTATTGTTAGACTTATTGGGGTGACATCTGTTAGCAAGGATTACATAGGTTTCAGGCATACAATTCTACAGTGCATTGTCAACTTGTTGTATAATAAGTTCACCACCTAATGTGACTTCTCTTTCCATCACCTTAAATTTAGCTTCCCCCACCTCCTCTCCCACCCCCTCCCCTTTCTCCCCTCCCTAACACACTCGTCCCCAAATAAACATTAAACTGTTGATTGTGTCCATGGGTTATTTGTTTGTTCATTTCTTTTTTTCTTTGCTTTCAGTTTTATATTCCGCATATGAGTGAAATCATGCAGTTCTTTGTTTTTTCTGTCTGGCTTATTTCACTTAGCATGATGATCTCCAGGTCCATCCATTTTGTCACAAATGGCAATATTTCATCTTTTCTTACAGCTGAGTAATATTCC